>SNQJ01S0005616.1:217555-242371 GCA_010110895.2 Picea sitchensis
AAAATGGACCACTAAGAGAAATACAACTACAAACAAACCTAACCAAGTCTACTTTATAGTACAACCCCTTAACAACATGGTTTTCGAGGTATACGTGATTCACCTTCAACTAACCTGCATAAATATGTGACTGTTTCCATTGTGAATCACGTACATGTACAAAAAACCCATACAAACACTTACGTACGACACTATGCTTTCCTCTAGCTTATATCCTATGAAAGCCACCTGTGATTGCCTTTGCTATCTCTTCTCCTAGACTTGTATGATATCTATATCGAATTCTTTCTCCACCTATCCAAGAACTTGAATCACAGTCCTTTGTTATCCAATCCTCTCTACATCAACACTTGGATGAAATCTCTTCACCCAACCAGTGAAATCTCCTCACTCTCATGTAAGAAAAATTCCTTCTCTGCTTCTACACTCCTCACACCAGAAAAAGTCCTTTTTTGTTATCCTCAAACTTGGTATCTCACCAAAGTGACTTCCTCTCAAAGTCTCGACTATGTCGACTCCATCAACACAAGTCTCTCACAAGTGAATCTCACACAAGTGTCTTCTCCCTTCACCCTAGTCTTGCTTTTATAATCATGAGTTACAATCTATTTCTAATCTCCAAAGTGATCTATGGCTGAGATTACTTCTCACACTCACTTGAGATTTATATTACATGTTGCATGCTAAGCATGATCCTTAAATAACTCAATTCACTAATAAAAACACTTTTAATTTAATTAATTCCTTTTAACTAAAGTAAACTCAAGCTAGGATTTTAACGACTTCCACATGCTAGGCACAAGTCAATGCGAAAGAACTTGTCTGATGCTACCACTAACATCAACACTTGAGAGTATATAAATAAATTTACTAAATATGATCGGTACCTAAAATATCTACTGAATTCAAATTCTAACAGCTAAAGATGTAGATTGTCAACCAAATACTTGGTCATAGTTGAATTTAACCAAGGGTTTTACTGTAGGTGGGAAAATAGAGGTCATAAACCCAACGACGTACTCATATATAGTTTGGTCATCATCGTTACATAGAATTGCATTCATCATTGTAATGATTTTCCTATATGTTTCAGGAAACAAATCGGTTTTAAGAGTGACCATTTCTGAGAGAACATCAAGGTTTTGACAGAAGTAAGACTATAATAGAGCAATTATATCCTAAGAATTCAATCCTTTGAAATGTTGAGATAATATTGTTTAAATTAATGTTTCTCTTTTAGGGTTTTGAGGTGGATTTAACATTTTGGAAATAGATTGAGAATTTACCACAAAAAGTATTGACCCATTTTTAGAAACGAAAGACCTTTGAGACAAAATATAATTTGACGTACACCAAGTTACAAATTCAAGAAAGTTGTATTTCTGTGGAATGATAAATTTGGCTAGATCAGACTCCCATGCATGATAAAAGTCGACAAGATATCTAAAATGTTGCATGGCCAACTGATGTAACTCAAATAGATTAAAGAATAACACAAGGTAAAAAATATCTTTATCTTTATCGGTCAGGTCTTGCTCCTCAACTCTAAGAGGAATTTTGATTTTGATAGAGTTAGACAATTCCATTTCTAAATTAGAAAGCTAGAAGAAATGAAGAGTTTCAAATTACCTGGGATAAGCTTAATCCAGAGAAGATTTGGGCCTTGACAGTCAAATTTGTTGGTAAATCGAACATTCTTGGTGGCTTCAAGTTCTCGTTAATTAAGAAATTAAGTACGATAAATATACATTTAACCATTTAAAATTAACCCTAAAATGTGCGGTGAAAGTTCATTGGCCTGAAATGACTAATTAAAATATATAAAATTCTAAAGATACTAGTCACTTCACCTTTTTGTGACCCGATGTAAGCAAGACATGTATCAATCTTTTGTTCATTTTGAGGGGGGTCCCTAGTGGTTTTGAAAACCGTCAAAGGGGGGAGGGGGGAGGGGAATAAACATGTGCTTTCCATGTATCTTTGGCAGAAACCATGGTATTGTTTTTCATCCCCCCCTTTGTTAAACATCGATCATGTAGGGGGGGGGAATACAATATGAACCATCGATCTATCTCGATTGTGCATGATCCTACAAACAAAATCACTTTATTAATACAAGGTAACATATAATAAAATAAATTAAAACTTTATTACTACATATATATTAAAACAATATAGATGTGGTTCGATTATTTATAAAGATTTAAATATAAAATAAATAAAATCAAACCTATAGTTTAAAGCAACATTAAACTAAACTATAATAAATTTAACTAAAATATTTAAAATAAAACTAAATAATGATAATGAAAAATAAGTAAAATTTTAAAGGTTTAAAGTATGATTTAACTAACTAATTACTAATTAGAACTACTTATTAATAAAAATTCTATTTTTTTATGAAAATTTATATAATGTTACAACAGGGGTATTGCAAAGGATCCCTATAGGGTATCTCTAGCCTACTAGAGGTTTTTATAGGGGGTATTTTTCATCAGAGTTGGATATGTCAGGAAATGAGATAAACTTCCACACTAAATCTAGCAGAAAAGAACAAGAATTTAATCAAGAACGTAAATGATAGAGAAATAACACAGTACACAGAGATTTTACCTAAATCTAGCAGAAAAGAACAAGTATTTAATCAAGAACGTAAATGATAGAGAAATAAATACAAGCATAATAGATTTTACCCTTGAAACTCAAATTGGGAAAACCAACATTCTTGAGTGTTCTGCTCTCTTTTCTTATTCAATCTGAATAAGACAAGAACAACCCTATAGCCAACTGATTACATTTTCATGACCAACAAGCTACATATAAATATTTCTCTAAACACTGGCTATCCTATGATTCATTCATTATCATTAGCCTTTAAAACCTTACAAAACATCTCTTTATAGGATTTACAACACTCAAAACTCTAAAGACTTGGTACCCAAAATGGTTACAAATCCATGCATAATTGGCTACAAATCCCACAAATCTCTAGATTATGTTACAATCGAATCCAAGTCATATTACAAGTCAACTAACAAATACCAACTGCCTTCACACACACATTCCCAATACATCGACCTCTCTTTAACTTGTTGTTGATTCCTTTACCATGTCAAACTTCCTTGACCTTTGACTTCACCTACCAATCCACCTCAACCTTTGACTTGATTTCGATCTACCTCAAATCTCGACTTGTTGTTGATCCACCTCAGCCTTTGACCATTATTCGATTCACCTCAACTAGAATTTTACCACAAAGAATATAACAACCCAAAATTCTCCACTTGTTATCTTCTTTGCTGAAACCAACATATTCCTGAACTTTCTTTCATAGACCCAGGGCAACAATTCCCATTTCCTCACGTTCAAGAGAACTTCTCAACACTCAAAGACTTGGTCAAATACTCTTATATGTTTTCCAATGTGTCCACTTTCTCCAACAACACCTTATTACTTTCCCCACACATTCTTACAAACAGCATTGTACATCAATGTGTTTAGTTTTTGAATGATAAGAAGGGTTCTTTTCCAGATATTGTGAATTTTGATTATCACAACTAATATTCATAGCTATCTTCTCAAACCTCGATTCTTGAACACAACCTTAGCTGCCATATTGCTTCTTTTCTTCCATGAGTGGTCAACATGTATTTAGCTTATGTTGTTGACAAAGCTAATGCACCTCATGTCTCTTGCTCATCCATCTTATTTCTCCACCGAACATCTCAATATATATTTTTTGGTCGACCTCCATTGATCCAAATCTTCAAAATTTTAGCCCATATCTACAAAGCCATGTACATTTAATTTACTCATTGTCACCTCCAGATCTTTCTTGGTATCATATATCATAGTCCTTTGTGCCACACAAATTCATGAATACTCTCTTAAGGACAAATATCGAAAGTGCTCCTTTCCAGGTGTCAAAATGTACCTTCTTAATACTCCCACTACATGAGAAATTTTTTTTGAGTGAAGACCATCACATACATTAGACTACCAACAACATTCTGTATAGGGAACATGTACATGTCCCCTATTTATTCCAAGAAACTTTCGCACATTGTTCAGCAATAATCCTTGCTCCCACAGAATTGGCACCTTCACCGATTTGCAATCATGCATGTTGAAACACTTTAAATTTGTTTCAATGTACTTCCTATGATTCAAAAAAATCTTTCTAATTTCTTGTCCCCTCTTGATCTCCATCTCCATAATGAAGTTATTGCATCGAGATCCTTCATGTTGAACTTGAGAATAACCGCTTTCACCTTTATTCTATCCATGTTATTTCCAATCAACAACATGTCATTGAAATTCAAAGCTACATATATGAAATGACCAATTTCTTCCTTGGAATATATGTAGATCAAATTTGTTTCTCACAAACCAAAAACTAAGGATGTATGTGTTCAAAATTCATGGTACCACATCCTCATGATTTATTTAGACCATAAAGGATCTTTTCAATTGGTAATAACTAATCTTTTTTCCCTTTACTACAAATCCTTCGTGTTGTTTCATGTAGATTTATTCTTCCGTGTCCCCACATAGGAACGCTATCTCTCACATCCATTTTCTATTTATAGATCTAATGCCATGTCTCGTGATAGACATTAGTACTTTAATTGAATTTAATTTTGCAACATAGTGTAATATCACCAAGCCTAATTTCAACTTGGGAATAACCTTTTCACTACCAAATAGCTTTCAACTTCTTTGACTTATCCCATGCAGATTCGCCTTCTTCTTTAATACCCATTTGATACCAAAAATATTTATTACACTAGGTAACTTGAATAAATTCCATGTCTCATTCTTGTGCAAGTATTCCATCTCTTCAAATTATAGTGCCCCTTCCGTAGTTTACTTCTATCGAAGTTGACTCTCAATAACTAAATTGGGCTCATCATGATAGCTTGGGCTCATCGCGGATGGAAGTTAACATGAACGCGGAACATAAGTCAGGTGGAATATACCTTTCGAATGGTTTTCTTACACTTTCTGACCTCCTTACCACCAGAGTCTATTGTTCCACCTCTTCCTCATATTTAGTCAACTCATATGAACCATATTCTTTATTCCTTAGTTTAAACCACACCGTCTCAGAATTATTCTTGGTCTGAACAATTTCCTCAGGCTCGGACTTACCTTCGACTTCTATAAAGACCACATTTTGACTGTACATTGTTCTCCTTGATGCAGGATCCCATAGCTTATATCATTTCATTCCTTCTTTATATCCAATGAAGATAAATTTCACTGCCTTCTTATCCATCTTGCTCCTCTTTTCCTTAGGAACATGAAAAAATACATCACATCAAAATAATTTGAGATGTGAAACTAAAGGCTTCTTATCTAACCATACCTCATGTGGATTCATGTCGACTAGCATCGACGAAGGAGACATATTCACCAGATATATTGCAGTGTCGACTGCCTCCACCCAAAATTCTTGTGCAATCCCAATACGAGTGAGCATGCTCCTTGCCTTATCCATCAACATTCTCTTCATTCTCTTGACAACTCCATTTTTTTGTGGGGTATATGGTGTGGTAGTTTTGTGTGCTATTCCACACTTCTTGCGGAACTGATCAGATTATTTTCCACAGAATTCACCATCGTTGTCAGTTCTCAACACCTTAATCTTCTTGTATGTCTAGTTTTCTACAAGAGATTTAAACTCTTTAAATTTCTCGAAAACCTCTGATTTATTCCTCAAGAAATATATCCATGTCTTCCTATAAAAATAATCTATGAAGGAGACATAATACATGGATCCACAAAGTGAAGGCACTGTAATCGGGAAAAACACATCACTATGCACCAATTCTAGAATCTCATTTTCCCTTGTTGTTCTAGATGGAAACCTCACCCGACTTTGTTTTCCATATATGAAATGTTCACAAAAGTCGACTTATAAACCACATTCAGGAAAACCTTCGACCATATATTTTTTGTGCATGTCTCAAAGTCCTTTTTCTCCAATGTATCCCATACTCTCATTCCATAGTATGGTCGGTTTGATTTTATCATGTCTTGTCGATTCAGTTTGTATCGACTCATCCTGAGTCGAGTCAACTTGAGTCTAAGTCGAGTCAACTTCAATATCAATCATGTTGTTTCATCTAGTCAAGTCGACATTCCCTAACAAATTGTATAGGGTTCCAATCTGAACTCCTTTCATTAAGACCATCGCATCTCTAACAATCTTGCATGAATCCTTCTAAAACAGAGTGTGCACCCCAAAAACACTCATCTTCATGACAAATATCAATTTTATTTCCAAACATGGAATGTGTAGCACACCTGGAAGGTTTATTTTCCTCCCATCTTTTAGTATCAGTCAAAATCTTTCTTGTTCGAATATTTTTGTTGTCAATTCATCCCCTAAGAACACATCACATCCATCATATTGTTCATACTCACATAACCATTCTCTATGTGGTGTCATATGATAGGATTATCCTAATTCGATCAACCAACCACCTTTATCTGACTTTGTACTTGTCAATGTCAGGTACACATCACCTACCTTATCCAGGGTCGTCTTTCTCTCAGTCGACTGCTTCTCGTTGGATCCCGTACTGACTTCCATCGCCCTTGACTTATAGTCCTTTTTGTAATCCCATCTGTATCGCACTTCTAGCATCTTCTTGTTGACTAAACTGAGGATTTAGATCTACCCTTTGACTTAGACTTTCTACCAAATAATTTTCCTTTATCTCTTTCAACCAGTCGACCTCTCACCACTAAATCATCTTTGGTCGATCCTTCCATGTTCTTTCTTCTCATTTCTTCTGACAACAGAGAAGCAAAAACGTTTTCTATCACTAGTGTGGGTGTATTACTCCCTATATCCATGACTAATCTATCCCAAGAGTCTAGATAAGAACATAGTAGACTTATATGTTTTTCCTCCTCGGTGATTTTAATATACATAGATGATAACTGGCTTAAAAAGGTATTAAGCGCATTTAAATGCCCAGTCACCGAATTTCCATCACTAATTATCAGAAGATACAATTTATTTTTGAGAAACAACTTATTTACCAGATATTTTGAATGGTATAAGCTTCCCAGATTGTCCCATAGTTTCTTCGTTGAATCTTCACCTGAGAAATTCAACAGTACCGAATGTACAAGACAAAGCCAAATCATACTTCTTTGTCTTCTTTCGAGTTTCTTCCATTCTTCTGTTGACATGCCTGTTGATTGGGTACCTAGATATACTGTTGTCCATTGTTCTCGATCTACAAGAAGATCTTCCATTTTAAGCTTCCAAAGCTCAAAATTATGGCCATTGAATTTTTCTATCTCTATTCTTGAACTGCTCGCCATTCTTTACCATGATCGTTAACACAATTTATGACTTACAACTCTTATTGTACCTAGGGTTTAGTTCTCAAATTCAAGATTAGTAAATCAAGATATGATACACACGTCAAATCATAACACAAATCTAATACCACTTTTGAGGAAATGAGATACACTTCCACTCTAAACATAGCAGAAGAGAAGAATAATTTAATCAAGAACGTAAATGACAGAGAAATCACACAGTACACAAATATTTTACCCTGGAAATCCAAACCAGGAAAACCAGCATTCCTTGACATTATGCTCTCTTGTTGTCTAATTTAATCTGAATAAGACAAGAAAAACCATGTATCCAATCCGATTTACATATGCATGACCAACAAAATACATCTAAATATTTCTCTAAAGATTTTCTATCCTACGATTCATTCATTATCATTAGCCTTTACAGCCTTACAACACACCTCTTTATAGGATTTACAACATGCAAAACCCTAAATAATTGGTGCCCAAAAATGGTTACAGATCCATGCAGATCATTGGCTACAAATCCCGCAAATCTCGAGATTTTGTTAGAGTCGACTCCAAGTCGGATTATCGTTCGACTACTAATCGGCCTTCATTTGTTCTTCAATTGGTCGGCACATGCCCACCTGTCAACTTCTTGTTGGTTGACCTCTTAGACTTTTTTTCGATGCCTTTACCATGTTAAACCACCTCGACTTCAACTTTACCCAGTCGACTAACCTCTACCTTTGACCTGTTCTCAATCTACCTTGACTCTCGACCTATTGTCGATCCACCTCGACCTTGACCATTAGTCGATCCACCTTGACTTTGACTGTTAGTCGATCCACCTCGACTAGAATTTCACTACAAAGAATATAAAAACCCAACAGGATATGGATACTATTATGATATTTTTCTCACCAAGGGTGGGTCATGGGGCCTTGACGATGGTCAAGATAAAAAAACTAAACAACTTAGGATATTGTTGAATATTCTTAGTCCCAAGATCCTTGATCAAGTACTTGAACCAAGAAATGAGTATTTTGTAGGGGATATAGACAAGCCTTGAAGTGGGATATGGGTATGATGAACAAGTTATGTGCACTAGAAATGGGTCTTGATGAAAAGGTCAAGGAGGGGAACAAAGGATTAAATCCCTTATTGAACTTTCTCAATATAAAGCACCATGAACAACACTTAGAAACCATGACATGAGCCCTCAATAGGGGGTGTTCAACCTACGAGTTTGATATGAGTGACATTAAGTTTTTTCATGCACCAAAGATGGGTCTCAAGGCCTTAGCCATGGTCATGGTAGGGAATACATGTTGATTATTTGGGCTGCAGTGATAATTTTAGGGGCTAAATTTCGCTCATGGTATAATTTTCCATGGTTTTTCCCAAAAACATATTCTCTATTCTAAAAATGATTTGCCCAAATTCTATAGGATAAAATTATTTTACCTTAAAAATCGCCAAAATTTTATACAAACTATATAGAATCCTTAGAAATTTGAATATTTTTACAAAAATATCTGCAAACATTTATAGTTGGCATATGTAGGATTACTAAGATTCGGCAAGGTTTCTACATTTTAAAATAAATCTCCATCCTTAAAATCATCCCTATTGGGTTGGTTGTCATTGATGTGAACCCTTGAAGAAATTTCGATAGTGAATTTCAGTAGCACAAAGGTTTGGGTAATGGACCAAAGTTTGTTTGATGTATAATGGTATAAGTTTTAATATATTTTAAGGTAAGACTATTCTATATGGATAGTACATGTCATGCCATTTCCGGTGGTATGTGGAACGTCACATAACTCCACACGGTTAGAGAGTTATGGCCATGTCCAAAAAGATCAAAGTAATGGACCAAAGTGAAGTGAAGTGATGAGTGTACTATTGACATAGAACCCCCTTATCTCCTTGGGGAGACTTGACCTCCTGGTCTTGGATATTCAATTACCTGAGCCAAATCGGCTCTTTGGGCCTCCAATAGACCCTGAAACAAATTCACATAGGTCCCTTTGATGTCACCCGTAGGRTCAAATTACCCGCACAACCTTTCTYAGGTGCCTCTAGAAACACCAAACTTTGACTGCTAGATCCTCTGCTAGAMTCCTTATTCAATATGACCATGGTCTATGGTCGTGGGCCACCCTTCACGACTTCACGCTTTGGAGCTTTTGCAGGCACCTAATTCCTTTTTCCCCGATCTATGAATTGGTGAACTCACTCGGAACTAGATCTGCGGTCCATTCTCCTCCGACATCCAACGGCTACGATCTACTTCGGAGCTTCGATGTTCGGCAGTTTCCAACGTTCCAAAGCCTTTTCTTCCTGAAGTACTTTCCACGCCAAACTGTGGATCAAACACCACGTGTCCCTTTCCAACGGACGATTCCGATGGACTTCAACACTTCGGTACCTTAGGMCTTTGGGACTTCACCCCTTTATTTCTCTCRAAGTTCTCTCTCTTCGAAGTGACGGAGATGACACCACATTTATATGAAATCAACAGATAAGTTTTTAGCTTATTACCTTTTTGGTGCTTCGGACAACTTCCGGTCAACGCTCCACTTTCTCCTTTGCTCCTTCCTCCCGAAGTCTGGGATTTGTTGAAGCATGTCTTCCTCAGATCGACGAATCTTATGGACTTCTCTACTTCATGCTTCAGACATTTTGGCTTTGCCTCACATGTTTTCATCCAAAGTACCTTTCTCCCGAACTACATGGATCTCCACCGTGTGTTCTTCTGGATCAATGGTCCAGATCTACTTCTCTCTTTGTGACTTCATGAATATTGGAGTTTTTTCCATGCAAATTCTTCTGAATTTATTCTCTCCCAAAATTACTTATCCACTGCCACATATCTACCTTCAATCAATGGCTAGGATCCACTTCACAGCTTCATAATTCAACGACTTTCGCTCCTCAACACTCCAAATCCTCTGATTCACGAAGTTCCAAAGGAACCCACGACTAACCACTGTGCAACTCTCCCAGATCTAACGGTTTGGAATGATCCCACTTCCTTCGAATGGATCTCTCATGATACTTTGGGGAAACTTAAGGGGCTCCTCCCTATTGAATAATTCTCGTCGCTATCTCTTTTGAGATTGTTCTTCTTCAAAACCTCTGACTCCTCAGAATTCTTTTTCGACACTTAGTCAAACTTTGACTGTTGTGCACTCCTTGCAACAAGTCTTCTTCCACGACTCAACTTAGTTTCTCCACCTGAACAATAAAACTTAAGTATGCTTCCACCTACACAGACCTTGAAAGGTCTTCTGCACTTCTTCTCAAACAAAGATTACAAATACTCCTCCTGAGCATCTGAGTCAAAAGACTTTGTTAGCGCACTCCTTGTGGACAATATGCACTTCTTGCAAAAAAAGGTTCAAGTTACCTCTTCTGAGGTTTTGAGTCGAAACAGACTCTATTGACACACTCCTTGTGGATAGTATGCACTCCTTACATAAGCTCGTGAAGAGAAACAATTGAAACTTATCTAAACTCTCACAGATTCATACATTCAACCATGTAAATGCATTCATAAACATAAGAATGAGTAAATAACAGATAATTGCACTTAAATAAAAATCCTACCATTCATTCATTTAGATAGAAATAGCAATGGAAACAATATAAATTTGGAACACGCTTCTCCTTTATATTCATTCAAATGAAAATGTACATGGGCGCATACAATACTCTGATAACCTCCAACAACTACAACAACAATTATCAGTTATCTCAACTCTTAGCAACCTCTTCTAGGAAACAAAACATTTATTTATACAAAAGAGATCATAGAGATTTTCCCTCCGACTACCTTAGTGCTATCCTATTGAATTAAAATATACCAACAACTAAGGCTTATTACAATAAATGTTCGATATATACAGATAAGAGAAAATGCATTGAATATGTGATGCAATCTACTACATTAAAGCAAATACATTCCCCATAAATCTCATGTGATGTGTTAGCACCAGAAGTCACCTCTGGATTGCAGCAGAGGTAATCCTGGTACCCATCAGTTTGTATGTCACAATGAATAATTTAAAGGGGGTTGAATGGGCACAGACTTAGGATAATATCACTTAAACTTAGAAATATGGACTAGCATGCACACGCAAATAAGGTCTTGATTCAAATTTAGTTAGTAAGTTGTAGTAAGGGTGAGAAGGAGGAAGAAATTGAGAAGAAAATGAAAAGGTTTGCTCTGGACAATAGGTCTCCTAGCAGCCTAAATAGGAAAAACTCAGAAAACAAGATCCTGTTGGATTCGAAGTTCAGGATACTGAAAACGCTATAACCGTGTTATAATCCAACATTCATTACCACACATTCATAAACATCCATGTCAATCATTCAATCATGAACATTCAGTATCAAATGCAATAAAGCATGGACACATGAAGATAACTTTCATCAAACAAGAAATCTCAGATCGAATTACATAACCAGATAATCAGAGTGCTTTATAAAAAATTTACAATGCAGGAGCTCAGCTCAACCATCGACCCCCACAAAAATAACAGAACTCCTTACATATACTCAAAAATTTTGTAAACAACAGTAGAGGCATGCTCGATATTTTCTTACATACGTTGTGTCTTCTCGGTCAAACTGTGCATGCAATCTTCTCTACACAAACAATCTCAGACTGTCTGGGCTGACAAACTCCCTCACGGTCAGACTTTTCTCACTTTTCATTCATGGGGGAAAGACGATGTTTCAACCAACCCCCCTGCTTTCATTAACTTCTGCATCATGATCAAAATGAGGCCGAGTCGACCTGGCACCTGGAAAACGTGGCAGCCTCTTTCTATGGCCAACATGGACGTTTCGGTCCCTAGCATAACTCATGTGAACTCTGCACCTTTACCCGCATGGGACCCTAGGTCATGACCCAGTTCTTATCTCCATAGGAGCTCCAGGATTTCACCCTTCGGGAATTCTCATATCACTTCACAAAAGAATCCTCAACTCCCGACTCCTGAACTTAATCTTAGAGAGTGCTAGCTCCCCTCCGATATGTGCATGCCTTAGCACAACGTGCCCTGACTTTGGATGACACACATTTGTGGGTTTTTAAGCCCCCTTCTTTCGCATTTTTTCACCCAAGGGCCAAATATAAAGGAAAAACACCCCCCTGGAAGAATATGTGATAACATTAGGCTCCATGGGGGATATATTCCTCCCTACGAGGCTCTAAGAACTCCGTTGCAGTTTTAGTCGCCTTCTGCATTGGGTTATGGATTCAAGCTCAAAATGCCCTGCTGAGGAATACAAGCCGATAAGTAAAAATGAAAATAAACACACATGCTCCAAGGAGCTTATTTATGTACAATCCTAAACTAATTTAATTTTTGCACGGTGCTAGGTGAAAGAAAACTTCCACCATATCCATTCAAGCAACTTCCTAGCTACAAATTTGTTTATTCTATCAATGATTGATAACATATAATGCAACCATGACAACAGAATGGTTACATTCTTCACCTTTCCTCCTAATTCTAAGATCAGGATAAAGTTGGGCAGCCTCAAAACAAGAAGGAAATACAACTGCATGTATTCCTCCACAAGCTCATAGGACAAGCGACAAACTCCAGAAAATTTGCAACAGGTAGCCTGATTTGTCACGCAGCTACTCACACATGGCTGAATATCTCTAGTAGGCACAGGTAGATGAGAAACTGATGCAGGATGACTGACCTCAGACGATGGTTTCTCACTTACAGGCTCTGGACAAGAGATAAATTGTTCCTCATGCTGCTCCTTTTCTTCTTCATGGCTCTCCCAAGGGTTAGATTCATAATCATCATAAACATGACCCGTGGGAAATCTTTTCTCTTCAATCTGCTACTCAGAGTCTTCTGCAGGCCCGGGATGGATGATTTCCTCATAATATTTTTCTTTATTGAATAGAGGATAAGACTCTCCTGTATGTTCTTGGAAATACTACATATCCAACACAGAATCTGACTCATAGCTGTCATACACAGGCTAGCTGGTGCCAGGTGAGATCTTTTGATTTACACTCTGAACAGGAGATAAACTGTGCATTTAGCTTCTCCCTTTCTCATTCATGGCTCTCCCAAGGATCAGATTCATAATCATAATAAACAGGAACCATGGGAGAGCAATGCTCTTCGTCATGTTTGTCTGGATATTCATCGCAAGTTGTTTTTTATTGGAAAGTATCTGAAATAACTTCTTCATCATAAGAAGGGATGTCAAGAACCTTTGTTTCAAGGATCGAAATATCCTCTACATCGCCATAAGAGAAGCAAGAACAATCTACCTTCAATTCCTCTATTCTTGCAGAATTTGATCGTATCAGCTCCATCAGCTCCTTCGGAGGATGTCCCTCATCCTCACAACTTTCATTCGAAACATTCATATCTTGATCACTGTCCTCATATTCCTCACAACAATTATGACAAATAAACTCAAACAAATAGAAATTTCGACAATGTCTACTGAAAGCTGCATGAAATTCTCTTAGGGAGAAAATGCTAGAAAGAGGTAAGGAGTGATACCACTAACGAGCATCTACTGCTAATGAGAACATGAACATATTCATTAATACATCTTCATGATGTATCTCCCACTGATGCATGAGTTCATGAAACTCATGGAGGTGATAAGAATGGTTTTCCTCTTTACGCTCTCTAAATATGGGAAAATAATCACTCCATTCATTTGGAGTAGGAACAACATTGGGAAAACCAGGAGCAACGGAGAAATTAAAGGGAGCAAACCTTCGAGCTAGAATTTTTTCCATGTCAAACTAGTGGAGTCACTAATCGATCCTTTAAACATGGAGTCACTAGGTCAATGATATGAAGAATGAGTGTCTGGTCGTTGTTCACCATCAAAGACAGATCTGATCGTTGTGTTCTCCCGGGGGGCTTCAGGTGTAGCTAGAAGCATCCACACTTAAATCATGGATTCGATACAGTGGAGTTGCCTCAGTGGAGTCACTAGGTGCAAGCACAATATTCAATGGTTTTGATATCTGATGCACCCTCAGAATCATAAGCTCGTTGTCGTTCTACCCAGGGAAAGGTATTCAATTTGTTCCTTGGCAACGGAGCCAGAAATGTTAGCACCAGAATTCACCTCTGGATTGTGGCAGAGGTAAGCTCGGTACCCATCAGTTTGTATGTCACAATGAACAATTTAAACGGGTTCGAATGGGCACAGACTCAGGATAATATCGCTTAAACTCATAAATATGGACCAACATCCACACATAAATGAGGTGTTGATTCGAATTTAGTTAGTAAGTTGTAGTAAGGGTAAGAAAGAGGAAGAAATTGAGGAGAAAATGAAAAGGTATTCTCTACACAACAGGTCTTTCAACAGCCTAAAGAGGAAAAACTTAGGAAACAAGATCCTCTTGGATTCGGAGTTCAAGACACTGAAAATGCTATAACTGTGTTATAATACAACATTCATTACCACACAGTCATAAACATCCATTTGAATCATTCAATCATGAACATTCAGTATCAGACACAATAAAGCATGGACACATGAAGCTAACTTTCATCAAACAAGAAATCTCAGATCGAATTACATAACCAAATAACCAGAGTTCTTTATGAAAACTTTACAATGCAGGAGCTCAACTAAACCATTGAACCCCACAAAAATAACAGAACTCCCTACATATACTCAAAAATTCCGTAAACAACAACAGAGGCTTGCTCGAGCGTCTCATCCATATGTCGTGTCTTCTCGGTCAGACTATGCATGCAGTCTTCTCTACGCACACAATATCAGACTATCTGGGCTGACAAACTACCTCACAGTCAGACTTTCCATTCATGCAAGAAATACGATGTTTCAACCACCTCCCCTCGCTTTCATTAACTGTTGGATCGGGATCAGAATGAGGCCGAGTCAACCTAGCACCTAAAAAATGTGGTGGCCTCTTTCTGCAGCCAACACTGGTGTTTTGGCCCCTGTCATAGCTCACGTGAACTCTACACATTTACCTGCATGCAACCCTGGATCATGACCCAACGCTTATCTCCACAGGCTCTCCGGGATTTATCCCTTCGGGAATCCTCATATCACTTGAAAATAGAATCCCTGACTCCTGAACTAGAGCTTAGTGAGCACTAGCTCCCTCTGATATGTGTGTGCCTTAGCACAACGCGCCCTGACTTTGGATGACACAAATTTGTGGGTTTTTAAGCCCCCTTCTTTCGCATTTTGTAACCCAAGGGCCAAATCTAAAGAAAAAACACCCCCCTGCAAGAATATGTGATAATACAATGGTTCCACTCCTAAACATTAAATATGTTCATTGATTACATTCTTTTCAAAACATTTCATGACATGTTCTTTTTGAAATTCAAAATGTGCACTGGGATGTTGAGTTGTCCTCCACTTTCACTTTGATGACGATGCCCATGCAACATACTCCCCTGAAAAAAAAATCATGGACTCTTTTCCATGAGATTTTGCATTGACTTTCCATGCTTCTAGATATCTGCTTCATTTAACCAATTGGAATCTTCTATTGGGTGCCCTTTCCACTTTACCAAATACTCAAAATATGTCTTTCTCCTGGTCTTCTTACGAGTCCTATGATCTGTGATCTTATCCATCTGTGGATTTTCTGCTACATGCATCTGCTTCTCCCACTGGATCTCTTTCTGATATTTTGATCCTCTTGTGTCATCTTCCCTGTAAGGATATAGTTCTGAAATGTTGAATATGGGTGATATACCCACACCCTATGGCAGCTCTATCTCATAAGAATTAGCATCAAATTTACTTAGGATCTTGCATGGTCCTATCTTCTTCATTTTTAGTTTGTTATATGTTTCACTTGGGATACTTTACTTCTTTATATGTGATAGAACTTTATCTCCAACTTCAAATTGAAGTTCTCTCCTATGCCGATCAACTCTACGCTTGTATTATTTATTTCTCCTCTGCAACTTCTCTTTGATCTGATTATGAAACTTCTGCATTTTTGTAGAGAATTCTTCTGCTCGAGCACTTCTGAATCCACTTTGCTTTAGATCTCTCAACTTTGATACTCCTCTTGGCTTCATTCCATACACTATCTGGAATGGACTCTTTCATGTACTCCCATTTACTAAGTCATTGTATGCAAACTCTTCTTGTGCTATAATTTGATCCCACTGGCTATGATGTTCAATGACAAAACTTCTCAACAAATCTCCTAAACTCTGATTCACCACCTCAGTCTATCCATCCATTTGAGGGTGATATGCAGAACTAAAAGATAGTTTTGTTCCCAGTTTCTTCCACAATGTTCTCCAGAAATGACCAACAAATTTGGTGTCTCTATCTGAAACAATACTCCTAGGAAACCCATGAAGTCTCACAACTTCCTTGAAAAACAAATTTTCAATGTGTGTTGCATCACTAGTTTTATGGCATGGGATAAAGTGTTCCATCTTTGAGAATCTATCAACTACAAAAAAAATGGAATTTCTTCCCTTTTGTGTCCTTGGAAATCCCAACACAAAATCCATGCTTATTGCATCCCAAGGTCTATCTGGAATAGGCAATGGCTGATACAACCCATTGTTATGCCTCTTTCCTTTTGCATGCTATCAAATATTACATCTGTTCATAAACTTCTTCATGTCTTCTCTCATACCTAGCCAATATTATGAACTGTTCAATTGTGAAAATGTCTTATCATGGCCGAAATTTTCGGCTAGACCTCCACTATGTTTCTCTTTCAACATATTATCTCTCATTGAGAATTTTGGTATGCAGAACTGGCTACCTTTAAACATCAATCCATCTTGAATCAGATATTCTATCCACCGACTCCCGTCTCTGAGCACAGGATTTGCACATGGTTCGTATGCCTCTTTAAAATCTGGATCATCACAATACATTTCCTTAAGGTGTTTGAACCCTAAGGTCTTCACCCGAAATTCCTGCTCAATGCATCAACAACCTTGCTAGCATTACCAGAAATATGTTTAATGACAAAAGTGAAATTTTGCATAAACTCTATCCACTTAGCATGTCTTTGATTTAGCTTCTCCTACCTGGTTATGAATTGTAAAGCCTGATTATTGATATACAAAACAAACTCCTTTGGAACAAGATAATGCCTCCATTTCTTCAAGGCTTTAATTACTACATAAAAATATTTATCATAGGTGGAGTACTTTCTCTTGGTATCATTCAACTTCTCACTGAAATATGTAATAGGCCTATTATCTTGGCTCAAGATGGCTCCAATTGCAACTCCACTAGTATCACATCTTACTTGAAATGTCTTCCCGAAATATGGAAAGACCAGAATCAGTGGTTYTGTTATCTTCTCCTTTAGTATCCTRAAGACTTTATCAKCKTCTTTTGTCCATTTTAAATACKTGTGTCTCTTCTTCACTATCTCTAGCATCGGTGTAMAAATTCCAATGAAGTTTCTAATGAAATTCGGATAGAAACTTGCTAATACATGGAAGATTCTCACCTCAAATATGCTCCTTGGCGATGGACATTCTCTGATTGATTTCATCTTCTCTGGATCCATCTTTAGTTCATTTGAAGAGATCACAAAACCCAATTAAATGAGTTCTATCTTCATAAAAGAGGACTTCTTTGGATTTATCAGTAGTTTCTCCTTCTGCAATGTTCCCATCACAAATGTCAGATGTGTCAAATGTTCTTCTTTAGTTTTACTAAAGACAAATATATCATCCAGATATACAATCACAAACTTACCAACGAAATATTTTAATACCTCATTCATCAATCTCATAAAATTACTTGGGGCATTTGTTAATCCAAATGGCATAACAAGCCATTCATACAACCCCTCATTTGTCTTGAAGGTTGTTTTCTACTCATCACCTTCTCTCATCCTTATTTGGTGATATCCACTTTTCAAATCTATCTTTGAAAAATAGTTTTCTCTACTCAAACAATCCATTAAGTCATCCATCCTTGGCAAAGGAAATCTGTACCTGATGGTGATTTTGTTTATGGATCTTGAGTCTGTACACATTCTCCATCCTCCATATTTCTTCAGACTCAACACAGTTGATACTGCGCATGGACTCAAGCTTTCTTTGACCAATCCCTTGTCCATCAAATCATGGACTTGTCTTTTCACCTCCTTATTCTCTTGAGGTGTCAATCTGTACATTTCTTTGTTCGAAAAACTTTATCCTGGTATTAAATCAATGTGATCATTGATACTCGTGATAGGTGGCAATGAGCTAGGTAACTCATCCACTACTATGTCAAAAACATTCTCGAACAAATCCTAAACTTCTTCAGGAAGATCCTCCATAGAAGTAATTTTAAGGATAACTCTTGGCTTCCTCACCACAACAAACTGCATCTCATGTTCCCTCTTAACTTCACTCAGGATTTCCTTCCCACTCATGAGAAGTATAATTGTGTTGGCTTCTTCCTTTACTTTCTTCTCCTCTATTGGAAGTAACATGTGTGTCCTCTAATTTTTCTCCAAGGTATAAGTATTTTTCCTCCCATAATGAATGAAATTCCTGTCAAACTGTCATGGTCTCCCCAACAATAAATGGCATACATCCACGGGAATCAGATCACACAAAATTTCATCTCTATATCCTCCTATCTTAAATTCAACTAGACATTGTTTAGTTACCATTACCTGGTGACCTTTCTGCAACCATGAGACTCTATATGAACTTGGATGTGCAGTTGTCTCCAACTCCAATTTCTCCATCGTATCTATGGATACTAAGTTATCAGTGCTCCCACTGTCAATTATCACCTTCCATACTCTATCCTTAGTCTTGCAAGTTGTTCTGAACAAACTCTTCCTCTGCACTTGCTTTTCAATCTCTGGTTCTGGTTTCAAGAGAACCTTCTTCATCATCATAGATTTTCCATCTTCTGCACCTTCTTCTTCAACATTTCTCTTTTGTGATTTCAAAATGTGAACTTCACCTCCTTTCTTTCTCTCGAGGCATTCCCAAGACATGTGTCATGTCTTTCCACAGGCATAACACTTCACATCTCCTCCTCTACCTCTTCCTCTTTCTCGAGGAAAAGAATTTCTTCCACCACTTTGTCTCCCTCGGGAACTTCCTCCTCTTTTTGATTGACTATGTGGTTTTTCAGTCTCACCCTTGGGCTTTTGTGCCTTGTCATGGGAAATTTTCTTACCTATGTGTGGACTTTTGCCTCTGCTTCATTGACACTACTTTCTGGCCAACTTCTCTTCTACCTTTAATGCCATATGATAAGCATCATCCACTGTCCTTACTACCATCATGTTCATTTCATCCTGGATTTCATATCTTAGGAGAATGACATACCTGGCAACCTTTTCATCATCTCTTTCTTTATTTAAATCCCTGATGTTCAACCTATAGAACTCCTATGTGTACTCTTTTACTGTCATTCCTTTCTGTCTCAGGTTCTGCAACCTCCTGAATAGATTTATCTGGTAATCCTAGGGTATGAATTTAGCTTTCAACTTGGCAACCATTTTATCCCAACTCTTAATATTTTTCTTACCTTTGCTTCTTTTTTTAGCCTGCAGTTCATCCCACCACAATGTTGCATGTCCTTTCAACCTGGTGACAACATGTTTTACCTTTTTCTCCCCATCGACGTATTCATAGTCGAAGTATTTTTCCATTGCTCATATCCAATCAAGAAATTATTCAACATATAAGTCGCCTTCTTTTCTCTAGCTCCCAATTTCACAACAACTTTCAACAAACGTTCTTCTACAACATCCTCTGATACAACTTCTTCAACTTCCCTCTCTTCGATTTCTACATCACTGACATCTCCAGCATCAAGTTCTCTCCTTTGCGTTGTCTCCATAAGATCTAACCTTGCACAAATTTCTCTCATCTCCATTTCCATCGCTCGATTTGCTACAGGTGGTTCCACACGTCTTCTAAGTGACATTGTGCTGACCTTTTATTCACTCAAAGAGCACAAGAAATTTTTCTTTCTAAAATCACTTACCTCATTCACTTGATTCTTAGATAACCTAAAGGATATATAGGCTCTGATACCACTTGACCCAAACCCCCCTTCTCTCCTCGGGGATGATTGACCTCCTAATATTGGATATTCAATTACCTGAGCCGAACCGGCTCTTCGAGCATCCAATAGACCCTGAAACAACTTCACACAGGTCCCTTTTATGTCACCCGCATGATCAAATTACCCACACAGACTTTCTCGGGCGCCTCTGGAAACACCAAACTTCGAGTGATATCTCCTCTACTAGACTCCTTATTCAATATGACCATGGGCTATGGCTTTGGGTTAGCTCCCTTCCCGACTTCGCTTCAGATATTTTACAAGCACCTAACTCCTTTTCCCCCGATCTCTGAATCAACGAACTCACCCGGAACCAGATCTATAGTCCATGCTCCTATGACAGCCAACAACTGTGATCTACTTTGGAGCTTCAACATTCGTTAATTTCCAACATTGCAAAGCCTTTTCTTCCCAAATTACTTTCTATGTGAAACTGATGGACTTCAGAACTTTGGGACCTTAGGCCTTCGGGGCTTCACCCCTTACTTTCTCCCGAAGTGCTCTCTCTCAGAAGTGACGAAGATGACACCACGTGTCTATGCAATAAACAACTAAGTTTTTAGATTCTTACCTCTTTGGCTCTTTAGACGACTTTTGTTCAACGCTCTGCTTTCTCCTTTGCTCCTTCCTCCCGAAGTCTGCGATCTGTTGACGCATGTCTTCCTTAGATCGACGACTCTTATGGACTTCACTACTTCACACTTGAGATGTTTTGGCTTTATCTCACCTATTTTCCTCCGAAGTACCTTTCTCCCGAACTACACAGATCTCTGTCGCATGTTCTTCTGGATCAATGGTCCATATCTACTTTGCTATTCGCGAATATTGCACTTTTCTCCACACAAATTATTATGAAGTTCTTCTCTACCGAACTCGCTTATCCGCTGCCACATATCCACATTCAATCAATGTCTAGGATCCACTTGGCAGCTTCAGACTTCAGTGGTTTTCACTCCTCAACACTCCAAATCTTATGATTCATGAAGTTCCGAAGGAACCCACGACTAACCATTGTGCAACTCTCCCAGATCTAATGGTCTGGAATGATCCCACTTCCTCTGAATGGATCTCGCACATTACTTTGGAGAATCTTAAGGGGATCCTCCCTATTGAATAATTCCCACTACTATCTCTTTTGAGCTTGTTCTTCTTCAAAACCTCTGACTCCTCGTAATGCATTTCGACACTTAGTCAAATTTAGGCTTCTCTGCACTCCTTGCAACAAGTCTTATTCCACGATTCAACTTAGTTTCTCCACCTGGAAAATAAAACTTAGGAATGCTTCCACCTGTGCACACCTTGCGAGGTCTTCTGCACTTCTTCTCAAACAAATATTAAAACTACTCCTCCTAAGATTCTGAGTCAAAATACTATGTCAATGCACTCCTTGTGGACAATACAAACTTATTGCAAATAAAATTTCAAGTTACCTCTTCTGATCTTCTGAGTCGAAATAGACTCTTCCAATGCACTCCTTGCAGACAGTATGCACTCCTTGCATAAGCTCATGAAGAGAAACAATTGAAACTTATCTAAAATATCATATATTCATACATTCAACCATGTAAATGCATTCACAAACATAAGAATGAGTAAATAACAGAGAATTGTACTTAAACATAAATCCTATCATTCATTCATTCAGGTAGAAACTGCAATGGCAACACTAGACATTTGGAACATGCTTCTCTGTTATATTCATTCAAATGAAAATGTACATGGGATCATACAATACTCTGATAAGATCCAACAAATTCTACAACAAATACAACTACAACAAAAATTATCAGCTATCTCAACTCTCAACAGCCTCTTCTGGGAAACAACACATTTATTTATACAAAAGAGCTCATAGAGATTTTCCCTCTGACTACCTTAGCGATATCCTATCGAATTAAAATCTACCAACAACTAAGACTTATTACAATAAATGTTCGAGACATAAAGATATGAGAAAATGCATCAAATCTATCATGCAATCTACTAAATTAAATAAAATACATTTCCAATCGATCTCATGCGATGACTCCGCTCCTAAAAATT
This sequence comes from Picea sitchensis, assembly GCA_010110895.2. Lineage (NCBI taxonomy): Eukaryota > Viridiplantae > Streptophyta > Pinopsida > Pinales > Pinaceae > Picea > Picea sitchensis. The sequence goes on from SNQJ01S0005616.1 coordinate 240,005, forward strand.
AAAGATGTTGATTTATTACAATCTTTTCAAAACATTTCATGAGATGTTCTTCTTGAAATTCAAAAATTCTTCAAAATGCACATTGGGATGTTGAGTTTCCCTCCACTCACGCTTTACTAACGACGCTCCTACATAAACTATAAGTCAAAGTGGATACAAAAGAAATTATTTAAATAATAAAGTTAATGGAAAAATTAATAAGTGGACAAGTGGTTAGAAGTGGGTTAGCCCTAAAATAAGGAAAGTGGTTTAAGTTGGTTAGAAGGTAACCCCTTAAGGAAGCTACATAAAAGTATAAATAAGAGGAAAGGGTCTCTCATTTAAACACACTTGAGCATATTGAATATCTACAAGTGACTAAGGTAACCAAAGGATATCTAAAGCGAATTTCAGAGGGAAGGTGAAGTAAATAAGGGCAAAATTCAAGGGAGGATAAAATCTTTTGATGATGATTTCTAAGGTATGTTATTTACAGGTCATCTCACCATTTTCGAAATATCATTTTTTATAGAATGATTCAAACCGTAAAATATGGAGGCCTTTGAGGAAACATATGCAAGTAGCTGTGATAAAACTTTTAGCTTGTGGGTCATTGTATTTTTGGAGTTACACTCTGTGGAAAATAAGGTTTGTGGCTAGTCTCGAAACTAGTCTAAAACAAGTGTTTCGGGTAAAAACATCATAAGTTATTCATAGCAGATACAAATTCAGTAATACCAAATGTATTGGTTATAGTACAATATGAAATATTATGTGTACCATTTTCATATCCATACAAAAAATATTCCATGCAGGGCATGCTCTACAAGTTCGCTCTCTAGAATAAGCTAGAATTCAACAAGGTATGCCATTTTTTCTATAACTTCTTTTCTGAAAGGTTTGAAGTAGTGAAACCTAGAGGAATTGCATAAAATACACTGAAAAACATTGTTTAATATTTTCATATATTTATTCATTATAGGTACATAGTTATGATTATTTCAAGTTAAGGTTGTTGACTAATCCAAAATTAGTCATGTGAGACTAAAGTAAAGTTTGATGAAAATGCTAGTCTCTTGTTGCTAAAGTTAAGGAAGGTTTGTAAGTATGTGATGATATACACCAAGTCTATTACAGAGTTAGAAATCATATTTGGATGATGAAATTGATGAGGGATTTTGGTTGAGGTACATGTTGGGTACACGGTTGATATAAGTAGTTGATGAGTTGGCACATACATGAAGTGTATAGTTGATGATGTTGGTACATCTTGATGAGTCATGGTGTTACGAGGAAAATCTCTCTATGGATAGGGGAAAACCACAACAGACGGAAATGAATGAAGAAATCAACTATATTGCAAAGTATGATATATAAACAAATATGCTAGCAAGACAAGATAAAAGGCCTACCTCGTCTAGGTGTTCGATGAAGTCCACCATTGAGCACTTGACCCAAAGAAATATACCTGCAACTAGTCCTCAACAACCAAGAAAAAAAATCATATGGTGATAATATATGATGTTAGCACATTCAATAGCATAATCCATTAACATTCATTACAAATACACCCATGGAATAATAATTCAAATATTTGCAAGATATCAATTGGACGAGAAAAGATTATTTCTATTAATATATGATCAACAGAAGTGAAAAAGTTACAGACTTTTGTGTCGGCATGGTTCAGAACCAAGAAACTAAGTTCCTTCTAGCTAGGCCTCCACCACTTCTATCCTCCACCAAAGGCAAGCTCATAGAAGAGAGACAATGAAGTTCTCAATCAATAAGGGAAGAACTTCGAGGCTGAACATTATGTTCATACTTAAAGGACAAAAGGATGCAGACTCAATGTGAAGTGAATAATTCCTCTAGATTAATTTTTCTCTCAAATTTGAATTCTTTCTCCTCTTTTCCATAGCTTAGAATTGGCCCATTTATAGACTTCAAATGGAACTGAAGGGACGAGTCGAAACATTTCCAGTATATGGAAGGCCAAGGATCATTGATCTCCTATCGTGACATGGAAACCCAACACCATTTTTCATATTTTGGGCACATTTCCTTATGTACGCAGGTTGTAGTGGTGCAACCTATGTATACGCAAGTTGTATAATAGGAAAGGTACGTATATGTGGAAAAAATGTATTTTTAGCTCCAGGATTAGCAAAAAGGGATGAAAAGTATGCATAGGGAAATGGAAAAAGGCTTTATGTGCAAGATTGCATAGGGTGAGGAAAATATTGCTATAACATATGCCCCCTAATGTGTGAGGTCAAAGGAGTATCTGTGATGGCCGAAATACATTATAAGAACCCATAAGTGGATTGATGGGGAACCAACTGGAAGAACTAGTTGCTCATTACAATTTGTACTGAATTTGCATAC
>SNQJ01S0005616.1:245520-278695 GCA_010110895.2 Picea sitchensis
ACCAGGATCACAGGATCGGCTTTGTTGCACCAGGAATCAAGGTCTCTCATGTTCTATTATGTAGAGTGATTGAGACCCACGGTGTACGATTGGTGCAACTCACTACTGGCTAATATGAAGAGCCAGTTGACAGAGTGCAAACAGGGTGACAAGAGGAACTTCGGGTTTGCCTCTATCTTGTGTAGATTTTTCTTCGAGCAGTTTATAGGTTTGGTACCTAGAGTCGAGATCATTCCTAGAGTAACTCATGATCCATCCATGGCACGGTGGATCGAGGTAATGAGACGACAAGGGGGAGGTAGGGTGTCCACACCATACAATGAGGATTTATTTTACTAGTGGAGGCGACAGGTCATTTCTCTGGATGACTACCCCTATGTAGGGTTTGACTTCATAGGGGACCCCGACATGTCGCTGCCACCAGGGACCACCTACGGGGACATAGGTATGTCAATGTTTTTAAATATTTGATTTATTTTGTATTTTTGTATATTAAAAAAAAATATTTTTGGATGATTCTTAAGTACTAACTAGACACTTGTGTGACGCAGACGTAGGTTTGTGATGTCCATATGGGCTTCCACGACATTGTTGAAGGCATCGGGGAGATGAGGTGGTGGAAGGAGAAGCAGAGAGAATCCTTCAAAACATGCAGAGAAACCTGTCTCGTTTGACACATAGGATTCTAATGGTTTAGGTAGAGGACCTTTCAGAGGTCATGCAATGGAAAGTGGTTGGTGTGCCTAGAGCTTGGGTGCGACAATTTTGGCGCCTCACAAACGTCGTAGTTTGTTATCATGACACACATCCAATGCCACAAGTGTAGATGTCGTGGATTTTGCATTTATCGGTTGTATATATGTATTGAGGGTGTTGGCCCCAATTTTGTACTATCAACATCATATTTTTTGAAATATATATATAAAACAGGGTTCTTCGGCCTTATTTATATTACAATGTGTACATCGATGATATGGTTTTCTTTGCTTTAGTTATGTGAAAAATTCCTATCTAAAATGAAATTAGCATAAGCATCGGATACATAATTAGAACTCCTAGGTATGTCATGATAAGTAATAAAATCAAAATGTCTCTCTAAAAGACATACCCATGGGAATCGTCAAAGTAAAGTAGGATCGTGCACGTGGTAACTGTCGTTCAACTGACATACTACTAACTGGGAATCCAGGCGAACTTCTAAAGAGAAAATACCATGTGAGATAGCATCACGCAAAAGTTATATAACGACACTATATTTAGCCACATTATCCGTGGATGGCCCTAAGCATACACCACCTAAAGACACGAGTAGACCCTCGAGTGATTAAACCACCCAAGCGGCGAAATCCAAGTTCCTTGTATGATGACTGGCTCCATCTGCAAATCCTAAGTAGACTAAAGACTTCATTGACATATCCCAACCAAGGGAAAACTCGATAAGAAATATGAAGACAAAAGGTAACGGGAAAAGATATATACACTAAATTGTATTAGTATACAAAGAGTTATGCCCAATCTTGGGGCTCAAGCATAATATCTTTTCAAGTAGAGCCCATTCTTGGGCTTGGAAAACATGTTCCCTTCATAATATTCTAACTCATAGGCTCCTTTCTCTAAGACACGTCGCACAATATAGGGATTGTCCCACATGGGTTTGAACTTGCCTACCCCCAGTGGTTCTTTGGCTTGATCATATAAAAGGACCAAGTCACCCTCAACGTGTAATCGAGGATAGACAGAATTATCATACTGGACCTTGACGTGTATTTTCTTCACCTTGATAGTCATAGAGGCGTCTCGACGCTGCTTGTGAAGACTCTCTAGATGTACAAGGAGTCACTCGATATTGGAAGTGCCAGAGAGGAGCACGACTTCTGATTTAAGAGAAGGGATTTCACATTTAATAGGTAATATCGAATCCACAACATGTACAAACTGGAAAGGAGAAAATCTGGTGGCAGTCTTGACCAATGTTCGGTATGCCTAGAGTGTGGGATATAGCATAATGTGTCAGTCAGATTTACTCTGGCTAATAGTTTCCTGTAAAATGGTCTTGAGAGACTTGTTGACGGCCTCTACCTGTCCATTTTCATGGGGGTAGTAAGTGGAAGAATGACCATTCTTAAACCCCATATTGGATGCTATATCTTCCATCATTTCATTCTGAAAGTGACTGCCATGATCAGTGACAATCTCACTCGTGATATTGAACTGGGCGATAATTTGATTGAATACGAAGGAGGCAATCTTCCTGTTGGATTTAACTATATACATGGCCTCGGCCCACTTATTATAGTAGTCTATGACCACGATAATGTGTATATTCCCCCCAGCTAAAGTTGGGTTGCAATCCAGGAAGTCCACCCCCCACTTAGTGAAGGGACTGGCAGTAATGACTGGGTGAAGAGGGGCTGGATGCGAGCGCATTTTATGAGTTAAAAATTAGTAGGGGTGACACTTCTTAACCACTTCAACGCAATATTTAAAGATAGATGTCCATAAATAACTGGCTCGCAAAATTGTCAGGGTTATCGCAATCCTGGATATATGACCACCACAAGCCCCACTATGGAAATTGTTTAGAACTGACTCGACTTATTCGTGATTTAAACAATGACACAAGATATTTTCTATTCCTTGACGATACAAAGTGTCGCCGACTATAATGTAATTCTTGGCTTGGTATCGTACACGTCGTCGGTCATCTCGTGAGAGATGCTAAAGGAACTTCAAAGTTTAAAGATAGAGAACAATATCTCCATACTAGGGGTCGAACGACGAGACAAGGAAGATGTGTTCATCCACAAACGAATCAACATGGATAACATCCTCATCCAATCATGGGAATTCAAATATTAACTCCACAAAGACTAGTGATTTCTTGGATTTCGCAGAAGCCAAATCGAGATCAAATTCTTGTAAAATGACAATCCATTTATTGTATTTTCCCCCTATGATACACCTGGTAAGGATGTATTGAAATGGATTGACATCGGCAACCACAGTAGTCTTGCAAAGAAATATATAATGGCGTAATCGTTGGACTGCATGAACGACAACCAAAGCTATCTTTTCAACGTGAGAATAATTGAGCTCAGGACCGACTAAGTTTCGACTAAGATAGTAGATGACGTGCTCACGGAGTTCATCATCCTCCTGAACCAAAACCATACCAATCGTCTCCTCGGATGCGATGACATAAAGCAATTAATCCCTATTTTAGTCATGAGACTTTAGCAGAGGTGTCAATACCAAGGATTTCTTCAAAGCATCGAAGGATTCTTGGGCTCACACATCCTATATAAAAGGGGTGTCCTTCTTCGAAAGACACATGAAACCCTTAGTAATATTGGCATAGTTTACTATAAACCGACGTAAAAAGTTAGATTTACCCTATAAACCTTAAAGTTGTTGAATAGTGTGTGGGGGATGCAATCGGTGTATTGCCTCAACCTTTAACAGATCTACCATGATCTTGTTCTCAGAGACTAAAAATCCCAAAAGACATCCAGACCTAATGCAAAAGATGCACTTATGAGGGCTCAACCGAATTCTATAATGACAAAATCTTTCAAAAACTAGTTGAAGGTGCTTAGAGTGATCCACTCTCTTACGAGAGTGAGTAGCAAGATTGTCAAGATAAACTTCGACTATATGCTTAATATCATGATATGCAAAGGTCATAGCACGTTGGAAGGTTTCTCCAGCATTTTTAAGACCAAAAGGCATATTCCGGTATGCAAAATTACCCCAAGGACAAATAAATTTTGTCTTATGTTGATCCTCGGGTTTAATTTGAATTTGGTTATACCCTGAAAATCTATTCATGAAATAAAACACTTCACTTCCTACACACTCGTCGAGAATATGATCGATGAAAGGTGTTAGGAAGTTGCCTTTATGACAGGCTTTGTTCATGTCACAAAATTCCATGCATGCACGGATGGTTCCTTGCTTCTTATTCATAGGAACGGAATTGGATACCCATTCAGTCAAGGGAACCGGGTAGATAAATCCAACCTTAAGTATTTTGTCTACCTCTACCTTAATAGCAAGGGCCTTCTGGGTATTGACAACTCTAATACATTGTCGAACAATCTTAGAATCCGAATAAGTTCTAATCTCATGCTCGACAATTCGAGGGTCGAATCTTGGAAACTCTTCATATAACCAAGAAACTACATCTCATAATTCCTTGAAGAGTTCGGTGTAGATCAAGATTTTCTCTGGTGAACAATCCACATCAATGTGTACATTTTAAATCTTTCCATGGGTACGAGAGATATCGATCATGACGGTAGGAGAGATACTTACCATATTTCCCTTCACATAAATTTTGTGCGTATCAAGTGGAACTACAACATGACCGACTATCTCGCTCAAAGTAGATCGAAAGTCATCTTGTTCGATTCTAGCAATCTCTGGGAGAGAATAAGAGCGATGATGCATATCATACCAAGGTTTTTTAGAACCATTCATGACTTCGATGATAGATTTGTCCGAGGGAAAATTCTCATCGAGGAAGTCATGTGAACAAGACAACAAAGTGGCCCACACAGGATTAAGAACAAGATCCTCCTCATCCATCGGCTAGGTAATAGGATCAGGATTGGCGAAAGAGTCAAGAACAACTTGATATGCAGTCTCCGTTGTTGATAGTGGCATGGCCATTCCAGCATGCGACTTACCTTCACAAGACGAAGTCGAGGAAGGTAGGGTCCATGGATCATTAAAATAGGAAGTGCAGAAAGGAACATACCTCTTTGATGAAACGTGCCTACTAGACATGGTATAAACATGATGAATCGATGCCATGAAGTCCAAAGTATCCATAAGGGATGAATACATTCCGACGCCAATATTCTCAGTTGTCGACTAAGAATTTTTGACCATGGGAATCGACGGTCCAACAAATGCATTGGGGCTAGCATACGCAAAGGACAATTGGTCGATCGTCACGATCCTCCCATCATGGGGAAAACAAAGAATGTGAAAGATGGATGATACGACGACAGTAATAACATAAGCCCAATTGCGTCCTAGTAACAAGTTATAATCGAGGGGCGCATCAACCACCTCGACATCCACCTCTATCGTCTTCCCACCTAACTAGATCAGAAAGGAAGGAAGAATATCGTGAGGGAAGAAGGAATGAATGTCAAAAACAGTCAACATGGTTGACGATTGAGAAAGATTCGGAGAGCCGAGAGCTTTCCAACAGATCAGGGACATCACACATGTAGCAGTGATTTCATTAACAACCACATGTTTGATGGTATACTTTGAGTACCCCACGTGGACTTGGAATGCCACATGGTAAGGAAAGCGAGGCTTCACATATGTGACATCAAACTTGATAATTTTCGAGCCACTGGGGTCTAGAGCTCCTAACACAGATAACAAGGAATTCCTCTATGAAAGACATGTTTGGAGTACCTCGAGAGATGACATCACATGAGGGGTTTGACCCAGGTCCTCAACAATAGAGTAATTTTGGGCGACTCTAGCATTTGGATTGGGGGTAGAGCGCTTGAGTACTCCTTTTGGAATATGAGGCGGCGGCTCTGGTTTTTTGATCTGTAAAGTCATCTCTAGAGGAGGAGGAGGAGATTCTATACCAGGTACAATTTTTAAGAACTATAATCACGAGACCAAGTGGCTACATTAACCTAAGAATTGACCATATTGATGCACAAACGGTCACCGTCTTGTGGCGGTGGGCTTTGACTCCCATTGACCGCATTTATGGAATTAGAGGAGCTCGAGGCCAAGTGTTGGTTATGTGGGAAAGGATTCGTCAGCACGGCGTGTGGTAGAGATAAGAGCCTCACAACTTCTGCAAGTTTAGGGAATAAATGAGTAAGATGATCGTATGTACAAATCTTATAGGGAAATTTCACCTTATGTCTTTCTTTCTTGCCCTCACCAACATTATTATTCGTCTTCTCATTATTACCATTTTCCTTGGGTTTATTATTATTCTTCCCACCCTCGTGATTATTATTACGTCCTTTATTCTTATTCCTGCCTAGTTGTTGGTTACCATTTGGGACGGTTGACGATTGCAAGGAATGTACATCCACCGACTGATGGGGATTATAATACACATACAAAGTTGGCCCTCCTGTAGACTTGTTTAGAGACAACTCTTTCAAATGGCTTGTCACCGAGTCTTTGGATTTCACATTGGCGGAGCCTACAATGCCATTGGCATGAGGTCTAGGCTTTTGTCTAGGGTCATAGTTTGACCTTGGTGCGTCTGGAAGAATCTGGGATAACATCCCAGACTGAGCGTATATAAGATCTAACTGCTGGTATTTGAATATTGCTTCTTCCTCAGATGTAACCCTGGATGTAGAAACATCCTTCGAGATAGGAGGTTGCAAGGACTTAAGGAACCATTCTAACAGGAAATCTAGGGCTATTCAGGTCTTGATCAACCTCTTCCGTCTATGCCACTCCTAGATGTGATCCGATAAATGAGTGGCGGTGTCCTGGTGTAAATTCGATAGAGGTTCTAGGCCAACATCATAATGAACCGGAAATTGGAAGTGTTTAAGGAAGACTAGCACCAACTCAATAAAGGTCAAATATTCCCCCGTAGTTATCTCGATATACCATTCCGCAACAACCCCAATAAGGGTGCATTGAAATAATCTTAACCAAATGGAATCGTCATTAAGGGAATTCAAAGAGCACCATAGGTGAAAGGTGGTACCGTGATCACCAAGATCCTCGCCATTATTACCTTTGAATTTCGAAATATCTGAAGGAAGCTTGGTGGGAACGGGGGGGCATGTAGGATCATGACACACATGGTATTTCATCAACTTAGACAAGTTTGGAAGATTAAGAATGGCCAGAAAATGGAGACAGGGTTGCGACATCTGGCCCCAAGATCCCTGGAAATATTGTGTTTGGGGAACCACAATGCATCCAGGGTTCTAGTAAGTACCATGGCCCTGTTCAGGATTGTAATACCCTCGTCCAGGCTGATTCATAATAGGTTTCTTGGGAATCATTCCAGTAGGAATGTTCTGATGGGGGTTATAAAAATTGCACCTAGCCAAAGTGGCTCCAGGTTAGGGGTTTCCCAAGGTGTGAAATTGACATCCTGGTGTGAATCCAGAGGTTAAAGGTGGATTCATCATGCCAAACATGTTGGTTGGAATTGGCACTGAGGAGGTGAGGGTATAGGATAGAACTTGAGAAGAAGCTTGTCCGCCAGGTTGGTTTCTCCACCCAGAAGAAATAGGATTAGACCTGGGGTTAAAAGATGGAATGCCTCCCATAATAGGAGTCATTTTATGGATCTGAGAACCACCAAACGAGAATGGATTATAATGAGGAGTTGTGCCCCAAAGTCCAATGCTAGCATTAGGGCCAGCAGATGGGATGGAGTTTGAAAACTGCGAGGTAAAATTTGGCATACCATAGGAAAAAGGAATAGAGGCCATAGGTATGGACTGAACATTATATCCCGGTGAGTGACCAAGAGACCTGAATGTGTTCGTGGAAATAGGTTGAGAATTCACTATAGGACGGGCAACAATGATGATAGGTGCCTCTGGCACTACAACCATGGTGGTTGTAGGAGTCGAAGGGGTTCCATTAACTATAGTAGGTATGGGAGTCAAGGGGATCCCAGTATTTTGATGACTCGGTTCAGTACTCATCCTTGTGGAATAACAAGTTTGAAAAGTGGAGGTGTGTGTACCACATATAATAACTCTACGCCTTTTAGAAGGCAAAGACTCGAAATACCGTGGTAACTGTAACAAGCGGGGAGACCAACGGGGACGTTGGTCCGACTCCACGATGACTCAAGATATAAAAACAAATCCTAAGGCCAACTAGTAATCAAAAAGCACACCAAAAAAAATCAAACGACCAATAAGCACACAAACAAGATAAAGTGGTTGAAAGGGGCCTCCCTCCCTAAAGTATGTATGCCTCGCCCAAGAGGGGCCTGAGACTCCTTGCTAAAGATCGGAGGTAACATAATCATTTATAAGGGCCCTAGGGGGCTTAACAACCAGTTGGTCAGCTCCCCCCAGAGAGTTAATCATCCATAAAGGTTGTGTGTTTTCCGACCCTTATCTGACCTAGGATACCTACAGAATAAACCCTATAAGAAACCTATGTGGCACCTAATTCAAGCAACTAAGCAACCACTCTATAACCGATGCACAGGTGAGCATTCATAAGTTAGGTCCACCATTTGGGCAAGGTAGCAAATCCTGAAACCTTGAAAGCATCACCTCTCACTATTACACATTATTTTTTTCATCCCTATGACCGTTAATGATGTAAACCTATTTGTTTCCTTTAGAGGGGTCAGTGGCCTGAGTTCTTGAAGAAGGAAGGGAGAAGAACTTTTCTTGAGAAAAGAAGTTGCATTTTCCTTTGTAAAAACCCTATAAAAAAGGAAGTTTGCAGGTTTCATTATAGCTAGGGTGTGAGAATGCCTGATTCTCGCACGATGCATCGTAGCTAGGTCACGAGGAGTTCGCAGTCTTCTCTATAGGCAGGGTGTGAGAATGCTTACACGTGGGGAAAATGAGCATTTTCTCGAATCTTCTAAACGGAGAAACTTCCATGGTGAGGTGGAATCCGAATGGTTTGGATATTACTCGCTTTCATGATTTAGTGGGATCATCCTAACCTCCTCACCTTATCCTCTTCATCTTATAAAAGGAGAGGAGCTCTCATGGAGAAAGGATAAGTTGGATTTGGCTTGGAATTATTAGCTTGGTTGGAGTGTCTTTGAGTTTTTCCTTTGTCAAGATAGATTGTGAATATTATTAGATCTGTTCTCTCAGAATTATTGGAATGGAAGTGTGTGGGGAATGAAGGACAGTTGGAAGGGATCTTACGACATCAAGGCCAAGGTTGTAATCTCTCTTTCACATTCAATATGATACAGTGATATGATTCTTTCCTATAAATCTTGTTGTGTTTTATTGTATGATTCCTTGATCACATACATAGGTTTATATTGAGTTTATGCTATTACTATCACTTTGGTTGGTTCGCGTTCTTTTGTAGGTTCATCATTGTATGAGCGTTGGAGTGGAGCTAGGATGGCGATGGCTGAGAGGAAGTGGCCGTTCTTGGTATGTCACCTATCCTCTTTAGTTAGTAAATTCAATATCTAAAACTTAAGGAAAGCATCATGTTACGGTGTGTTTTGTTCTAGATATAAGTGGATATAGGGAGAATCGATTAGATGCACCCTCTGGAATTTTCCAATAACAAAATTGGTGACTGCATTTGAGGAAACGGTGTTTCCCTAGTTAGTCTAGTTTTCCCTTCCTTTGATTGCTTGTTTTCTAGTTACCGAGGTCTGGGACATCCATCCGGACCCTCCCCAGATCTAAGTTCACTTAAAAGTCCTATCCTTTTCAAAATTTTCTCGATTCTGAGCGTTCTCGCACTGTATCTCTCTACAGCTAGCGAAAACCATTGATTTTTGCAGATGTTATATATCCGAGCGCCAAACTTCGCGCCCTACTAGTGTCTAGCCTCACGAGAATACCTAATTCTGCCTTTATTATCTACTTCAAGGTGAACTTGTTTGTAAACTTTTGGATTGGGTCTTGTCATCTTTTATTGACCCGGTTTTTCTTTGATCAAAGCTGGATTGAACTTTGGATCCTATATTGATCTTTTTCTGATGCTTGACAACCTTTGAGTTGCTTTTAGCCACCTTTGCTTTGTTTGGTTTTGAAATATTAGTCTCTTGCTTTGAGTGTCTTTCAATTACAAAGTGTGTTCTTAAATTGTTTAGGGAAAGATCGGATTTCTTCTAAATAGTTTTCTTTAAAAGAAAGCACGTTCAGGTTTCTTTGTTTTAAAAATTTCATTATTGCTTTTAGTGAAAATTTTTGAAAACAAAAAGATTTATTTCTTGCTTTATATATTGGGTGGGGCATCCTTGCATTTGAAGTACAAAATTGCATGATTCTTGGCATTTTTTGATCTTAGAGATTTAAAAACAATTCCCCCCTCATGGGGGAGCCATGAATAGTGCATTGGTGTACAGTCTTTTTGCTCATTTCTTGAGAATATTGATATTGATGAGTTTTAAGTTTTTGGGAGATTGTGCATATGGGAATGATAATTGTTTTCTCCCTTCTCGTAGCATAGCTTTCATTGAAATGAAAAGATTGCATCTTAGATCTCTTTGCATAACTTTCGATTAGGTCAAAACACCATATTGTCCATGCCATCTTCCTTTTGAGTAACAACAACCTTAAAATAAAGTGCTTATAAAAGCCCGATTAGACATTTTATATTTTAGAGTAGCAGTAACCTACATTAGATTAGTCATAGGGATTTGGAATAGGTGTGAAGGTAACTTTCCAAAGTGCAAACAAACATAGTATATTATTGATAGGGAGAGTTAAATCCACTTACTACATTTTGTCCTAGGAAGCCCACGCCTTCTAATAAAGGGTCAATCCACGAGGGAGTGCATTGAGGCTGGCGAGTTACTCACCCTTCTTTGTTGGTCTTGGTGTAGAGATTTAGCGTGTATTATGGAGGTTGCTTGAGGTATACCCACAATGATGAGTGGAAGCCTTTCAAGTTGATTTAGGGATAAGATACCTGCCCTTTAGCATGGATCGGGGCTTGTCATTGTTTCCCCATGCATCCTTTGTAGGGATTAGTAACATGAAGTGGCCTATCTCCTAGGGTCTTTAGATGAGGTATTTGTGGAGGGGTAGAGTCTTCACGGTGCACGGAATAAACAGTGGCCAAATTTTCGGGCTCCTTGGAGGGTATACCCACGATTATTATGTGTGGCCGAATTACTTTCCGGGGTGTAATTAAGCGGTCGTCAGCAGTAACTTTTCCACCCACTCTATCTCCATCCCCTTCTTACATTGTTCTTGGGACGTTGGATTTCATCACCAACTAGAGATTGCTCTCATTGTGAGAAGGTTTTGTTTGTTGCTTGCTTCCTAGATTTTTTAGTGTCTTTGTTTGTTTTCCTAATGGAGCTCTAGGTTGGATTTGTTTTATATGGCGGCAGTTCCCAAAATGACCAATGAAGGAACCCACGCTCCTAGGGAATATTTTTTCCTTCTTATGGAAACATTGGTCCTCCTCACATAGCTACTTTGAGCCTTCAGGTCTCATAATTGGATTATTGTCGGTGTGGTTTTTTTTTCACTCATGTAATCTCGAATGTAGTAAATTAGCAGGTCATTAGCACTTCCCCAGAACGTCAACCTCATGTTGATCCCTTCACCTTCTTTGCTTGCCAAAGGTCACCTTTAGTTTCATCTTCTTAAAATTAGAATGCAAAGTTTTGAAGCTAGTAAACCTGTGAGAATAAGAAGAAGAAGAAAAGAAAGAATAAGAATAAGAAGATAAAGCAAGGATACAAACTTTAATAGCTGTCGAGCATGTTGGAAAGAAACCAGTTACTCTTAATCATGATGGAAGTGTTGATGTTATTGAGATCAACTTAACTTGACAGTAAGCCCAAGTACCCTTGCAAGCTTTGTAAGGGTAGCCATGCCTCCTTAAAGATGCTTACAGGTCTATCCAGGGTTATAGAACCATGGTCTACACATCCTCACCAACCCATGTTGTTAGCCTCACGAACAACATATTGATGACTTCGGTCGATTAGTCACAATAGTTGGGAAGAAGAAAAGTAGAACCAAGTTCCCGTGTATGTTATTGAAAGGGAGTCATCTAACTCAACTTTTCCCTCATATGGAAGAAGCCTCGAAATTCACGGAAGACATGACTATTTCACAACCTCAACTTCCGGTTGCTTGCTCCTTGCAAGCTTTCTCTCAACCCACACGTAGTTGATGGAATGATCAATGTCAGCTAAATTCGGTCAATCCGGTTGATCATGTTGTCCATCTGGTCACATCATGGATTCAACTAGTTGACATAGTGGTTGATTTGATCCCTCCCTCGGTCTGACCCACTCTCCCTCCAAAGAGTGAAACCAAAGTGGTTGATCGATCTCTTCTCGGTCGATCTCACTCCTCCCTCTAGAGAGTGGCTCGGCCGGTCTTTTTCACTTGTCGACCCCATTCTCCCTATGGAGAATGAGGCAAGTGAAGTCGATTTGATCTCTCCATCGGTCGATCTGATCTCTCAGCTAGAGGAATACAATACTTCCCATGTTTTTCTCATTGATATAGAATCTACCATGCGAGGGGCTATTCCTCCTTCTCTGTGGAACCCCCTCCAAGTAATGAGTCATCATTTTTTATTGGGATGTTCTAACTGGAACCTCGTCTTCCCTCTCACATTCCTTCACAGTTGATGCGAGGTTTGTGGTTCGCGGCATTTCCCCGGACATTGATAGATGAAAGGTGCATCGTTAATTTATTTTTGTCCTCGTACTTGGTAGGCTTTGAGTTTGTCCTCGGCTTGTGCTGAATTCGCATGTCGTTAGCTTTTAGCGGGAAGAACTAATTAGTCAACCTTTGGGACCCTTCCTCAGTTTCTTGTAACTTTGGGAGGGCTATCTTTATTTACATCATGGTAGTCAGACCCCTTGGATTTTCTCTTTACTCCTTGTCTTGAGATTATACATGCCATGAAAGTACGTGTGTCTCTACTCTTTTGTGTGATATCTTTCCCTCCTGATGGACGAGTTGTGACTGTTGATTAAATTTCATTCATTGACCCCGATTGTATTGCCTCCCTAAATGGTTATTGTTTGCAGACAGTATCACCCCCACCGTATGTCAACTATGTGGCGTTGTCTCATATGCCTTTAGTTGCTGATGCAGATGAGAGTCTCGTTGTAAGCTCAATATATTATGACTTATATCTGGTAGTTGGCATGGTGATCTATTTGATAGGTTTGTTAGAGCCTAATCTCTTTACTCTTGTCGGGAACCTCGACATGGTGTCCTTCGAGTGTATTTCTTCCTTTTGGTGAAGACCTCTTGGAAGCCATGATCGAAGTTTGTCCCTTGACATGGTGATAAATTCCGGAACATTGTCCTCTTGGAATCCCTTGATCAATGAGATAGGTTTCAAGGATAGTTTGCATCTCACGAGGGAGTAACCTCGTTAAAATGAAACAAAGGTCTTTGAGCATGGTTTTTATTTCAAGCTTCGTTAAAAAAATGAAACCCTTACGAGGATAGTTTTTTTGTCTGCAATGGCAACCTCATTAAAAATTAAACAAAGGTTGCGAGCATAGTTCTTGTTTTACGTGTCAAGCTTGTTAAAAATGAAATAGTTTTCCCCTCTGTTTGAGTCAAGTCCTTGGAGTCTAGTATTTGAAGCTTCATTTTCCTCATGCTGTCATTGGATGAAGCGAAGCTTGGGGGTCATTTTCCTATAGCCTCTAGACTTCATGCTGAAGTAGGGCCACCAGCTTCTTAAGCTGGGGGCTAATTACCAACCATCCATGTGTTATGCATTGGGAAGTCCAAGCATGGTTTCTATGTTTTCAAAGCTTGTGTAAAAATGAAACCACTTACCTCAAGCACGCATGGATTTCCTCACGGTTCAAGCTTGGTAAAAAATGAAACCAATTCAAGCATGGTTTGTTTGGTTTTAAGCTTGTGTAAAATTAAAATCTATCCCAAGCATAGTTTTCTTTGTTTTAAATATTGTGTAAAAATGAAAACAATCAGGAGCTTAGTCTTTGTTTGTTTCTCATGCTTTCGTGAAATACATGAGAATCTGCGTTCACAGGAAAAACGCAGTCTTTGTTCTTTCTCGTGCTTTCAAATACATGAGAGTGCAATCAGTATACTTTTATCACTTTTAGGACTGCGTGAAGGTTATCTGAAAAAGGAACCCACTGGAGTACCCTTTAAGCTCTTTTAGGACTCTCCCCAACATGAAAATATTGTCTAGCAACCTTGTTCTCTTCATGCTCATTAAAGTATTTGAAAGCGTGGGGTTGAGCGATAGTTTATCTTTCTTTTAGGTCTCATAAGACTACTTTTTATGAAAAAGAACAAAGAGTTCTCTTTATGTTTTTTCAGACTCCCCAAACATGAAAAACCCTTGAGTTTTCTTTCTTTGGACTCATAAAACAGAAACATTGAAGGCCCATGTAGCGGGTCCAGACCTCCTTCCTAGGGTTCGTTAAGCATACTTCGAGGGACTCATCCAAAAGATGATCTACATTCAAGCATATGTTGTCTCCTGAGCTTGTGTAAAAATAAAGAGGGTACTCGTCAGAAATGGTGGGAGAAATTTTGGGAAAGAAATAATAAACACTGTATTCCATGGAAGAGTCACTTTTGAACATGACATCCTTTTACTTGCTTTGTGTCTAGGTTGGAGAAAATAAAACAAATCTCTGGTCATACTCCTTTATAAGATAACAAATTAGTGCAGCTGATCCACCACATTGTTGAGTCGTTATTTTCCAAGGCGGTTTGCGTGTCATCAATATGTTCAAAGAGAGAAGTTCAACTTTCGAAAAGCCTTCTATTATGTAGGACATGTCGTAGTCTTAAAACCTTCTATTCGTTAAGCCATCCACGAGTCAGTTCTGAATCGCTTATTATTACGATCTACTTCAAATCTTGTTACGGGTTTCATGTCATTGATGGGGATACATTAAGGCCTTCCTACGACAAGTCTTTTTCTGTCGACTTCAACTCATTATCCGAGGAATTAGACTTAGAAACTAGTGGGTACATTAGATTTGCATGTGCCTCGATGGTATGTTTCCTCTCTTTCGATAGTGGGTTTCATTATTGACCCCCGATCAGGAGATTTAGTCGAGTGTTCGAATTCAGCTCATAATTCACATTCGTTGGATTTTAATAAAGTACCTTGGGAATCATTAACATTAACGGTGATCTCCCTCGAACTTGTTAATGGTTCTCATAATTGAGCAGTGTCAGTTGGTTTCTACCATGTTTGACTCCGACACATGTATTCACATGGTTAGATTAAGTCTTATAGAGTAGTGGAGATGGAGAAAACCTGGATATTTTAAGCCGAGATCGAGGTTGCGTTGGAAATATGATGGAGTTTTCTTGTTGCATAGATCCACATTGTATGTCTTGTGGCTATGTTCAAATTAGAGTCTTTAACACATAGATCCTGATGTATTTTTAGTGCCTATGTTGATTTGAGTCATAATGGTGTGGATCCACAATGTATGTTTGAGGTGGCCATGACACGTCTTACTTTACATGGATCTTCTAATGTCGGCATTTATAACCACATTCATTTGTATTCTAAGTATGGGAATGCCTACCTCGATTGATGATATATTATTATGCTTTGTATTTCCTTGTTTGTTGGAAGGTTCAAATGGCGTTCCTTGTTCTACACAGGCAATGTATTTCAGCTATCACTTTGTTTCTAACTTCATGCACTTTGGGGGATCTATGTTACACACATTATTTTCATCATCCCTATGGCCGTTAATGATGTAAACCTATTAATTTCCTTCACAGTCGATGCTTTGAGTTCTTGAAAAGCGAAGAGAAAAGAACTTTCACGAATAAGTTGCATTTTACTTTGTAAAAACCTTATAAAAGGAAGTTCGCAGGATTCATTATAGCTAGGGTGAAGATGCGATTCTGCTTGGTGCATCATAACTAGGTCGGCGAAGTTAAGTAGTCTTCTCTATGGGTAGGGTGCGAGGAGGAAATGCTTAAATGTCTGGGAAAACAAAGCGTTTTCTCGAATCTTCTAGAAGGATAAACTTCCATGGTGAGGTGGCATCCAAATGGTTTGGATATTACTGCGCTTTCATGATTTAGTGGGATCATCACAACCTACTGCCTTATCCTCTGCATCTTATAAAAAGAGAGGAGCTCTCATGGAGAAGGGGCTAAGTTGGATTTGGCTTGGAATTGTTAGCTTGGTTGGAGTGTCTTTGAGTTTTCCTTTGTCCAGAGATAGATTGTGAATATTATCGAATATGTGCTCTCAAAATTCTTGGAATGGAAGTGTGTGAGGAACGAAGGATAGTTGGAAGGGATCTTACAACATCGAGGCCATGGTTTGTAATCTCTCTTTCACATATAATATGATCTGCGATATCTGATTCTTTTCTATAAAGTTTGTTGTGTTTTTATTATGATTCCTTGATCACATACATAGGTTTATATTGAGTTTATGCTATTACTATCACTTTGGTTAGTTGTGTTCTTTTGCAAGTTCATCATTATATGAGCATTGGAATGGAGCTAGGATATGGCGATGGTGAGAGGAAGTGGCGTTCAAACGGTATGTCCATAGATCCCTCTTTAGTTAGTAAATTGATATCTAAAACTTAAAGGGAAAGTGTCATGTTACGGTGTGTTTTGTTCTAGATCTAGGTGGATCTAGGGAGATCGATTAGTGTCGGCACCTACGGATTTATCGATAACACTCACAAAGGTAAGAACCTTAGCAGATCCCCAAACAAATAAAAGATCCCTAGAAATATCTACGTGGCGAAAGAAGGAATTGTCGAGGGATATCCCCTTCAAATGACTTAGCGTGACACATGATTAACTCTGGGATGTAAGCGGAGCCTCGACTATTATTGATTATACAATGGATTTCTCCACTCCCTTAGTTAGACACACTTATGTTCTTAATAGCCTTGGAGAAGTTTACTCACAAAAATCCCTATTCCAAGGCACTAAATACTAAAAAGCTAGTTTATGCACCCTAGAAAATAAAATTGTTACTAATCAATTTTTAAAATTATGGCATTAATTTTAATGGTAGTCTTACTCAAAAGGTGTTTTAGGTAAAGAAACCTAATTGATGTTATATTTCGGCAAGTAAAAGTAAATGAATACGAAATGTCACCAGTCCTAACTTCAATTTTCGATGAATGATATGCTTCTTAACAACAATGCAATTTTGAATTTTCAACACTGCAATTATGAATAAAAATGCAATATTTCTATACATGCACTAAGATTTGAAATGACAAAGTCTCAAAAGATCAAAATGCCAATTAATGTAAAATGGCTATTTTTTTTTGTATTTTCAATATAAAAAAAATTTGAAAATGACAATGAATTAAAAACGACTTTATATATAAAGATTCTACTATGTATAGAAAGAGACGACTCAAGTGGGATACCAAGGAGAAAAACACCGACTCAATGTACAAGGACAATCAAAATGAAAAGATGATGAGAAAGGCAAAAATTCAACCAAAGATAGAGTTTCTAGTCATCCATAGACACTTAATAGTCACTACAAAGACCCAAGACTCAGCAATCATGAGAAACCTACCCAACAACACCAGAGCCCAACAATCCAAACCAAAAGAGGTTGATGTAGCGATTTTTCAAGGAAACAACATGTATGTACGCAGCTTGCAAAAGGACAACACATGTATATGCACGATTGTCAAGAAAAAACCCACACATATGTGTCAAAAACACAACTAAGCAAAGGAGAAGGCTGAAATACTCAAACCCAGAGTGAACAGAAACTGTCAAGAAATGATCACGACAAAATGTCGCCAATATGAGCAATCGAGAAGGAGAAAAACACTCCAAACCCAAAAGAAAGATTCAATCCAGAGGTATGGTAAGCCAACTTCTGTTATGAGGGAAAATCTCTCTAATTTGAGGGGAAAACCGATAGGCGTAAATGTTGCCAGAAATCAACTCTATTCTCAGTATGCTATATAAAAAATATGCTAGCAACCTGAATAAAATGCCCTACCTCGTTCTGACGTTCGATGAAGTCCACCATTGAGCACTTGACCCCAGTGATATACCTGCAACTAGTCCTCAACCAAGCAAAGAAGAATATGGTGATAATATATTATGTTAGCACATTCGATAGCATAATCCATTAACATTCATAACAAATGCGGCTTATGGAATAATAATTCAAATGTTCACCGAGATATCAATTGGAAAAGAAAATAGCATTTCTATTAATATATGATGACATAAGAAATTGAAAAATTCTGAGACTTAAGATTATTGGGCATGGTTGGGCGAGAAACTAAGTTCCTTCCGGTTGGGCCTCCACCACTTCAATCCTCCACAAAGAGCAAGAAGCTCATAAGAGAGAAACGATGAAGTTCTCAATCAATAAAGGGAAGAGCTTGGGGGTTGAACGTATTCAAACTTAAAGGAAGAAGTGATCTGGGACTCGATGTGAAGTGAATAATTCCTCCAATGTAACTTTTCTCTCAAGAGTTGAATTCTTTCTCCCTCTTTTCCATAGCTTTCGGAAATTGGCCCATTTATAGCCTTCAAATGGGCGAAGGGTCAAGTCGAACCCGTTTCAATATATGGAAGTCCAAGTATCATAGATCTCCTTTCGTGACGTTGAAACCCGACACCATTTTTCATATTTTGGGCACATTTCTCGATGAATACCGTGGGTTGTAGTGGTGCAACTGCATATATAAGGTTATAATATATCTGAGAATGTGTATATGTCGAAAAAGCGTATTTTTAACTTTGGAATTTTTCAAAAGGATGAAAAATGCATAGGAAATGAAAAAGGCCTTGTATATTGCAAATTTGCATAGGTGAGAAAATATTGCTATAACTTACTATAGTTTATGTGCTTGATTTGATGCATGGTGGTACATATTTGGTGCATGGTTGATGCACTTGTTTATCGAGCCTAATTTTATTACGGTTTGTTCACCGAGGTTTTTTTGGTGCGGGTTGATTGGTACAAGTTCTGGCCATTATATCTCACATTGATAGTGTGGCTTGATGGTTCCATCATTCTACTTCTGATAGTGCGGTTGGGCGAGGCAAGGGCAATTGGTTTAATACCTTCCGGTTTATGGTCAGAACATAAGGGGGTTGTGAAAGCCTCCTACGGTTATCCAGAGAGAATTGGGGAAGTTGATCTTCCCTCCCGAGGTTGGCAACTGAGACCATAGGGGTTGGAGCCTCCTTCGATTCTTGAAATTTGGAAAACAAAGGAAGTTAGTAGCCAATGAATGTAATTCTCTTAAAGACATATAAACATTTGTGGTTTTCTCCCTCTTTGGGTTTCCAGTAAAAACATTGATTGTCTTTGTGTATGTGTATAGATTTCTCATTTGTTCATTGTTTTATTTACTCTTTTTAGTATTGGATGATAATTATACATTGATATAACACTTGCATTTATGGTTAAAAAAAGTTAGATTAACTGTATTATTGATTCACCTCTGATAATCAAACAATTAATAGGGACACGAGTAGGACTAGCTAAAATAATTTTAACCACTGAGGAAGGAGATCATGGATTATTCTAGAATGGAGTACCATTGTTAAATGGTCAAAATTGTTTAAAGTATGAGATATGGACCAGAAGCAGGGAAGTATTTTTACAGAATACCATGGAGGCATTATTTAGGCACATCATTTGTTCACCACCGAGGAAATGATAGTTCAAAAGGAAAAAAGACTTCTGACCAAGAAGGAATTGAAGAAGAATAAAAAATAGTAATGGATTTCATTTAGGAAGGATTACCCCTAATCTGGTAAAAGAGAAAAAAGAAGTTGGAAAATGTTCATCAGGTAAAGAAATTTGGGATAAGTTACATATGACATATATTCTTCACCCATGGAAGAAGATTCGGAAAAATACTTGAGAAGAAGATGAAAATTTTATATCAAAAGAAAGAAATTATGTTCACCATGTCAAATGGATTTAGAATATGAATAGTACATGATCACTAGAGGTATGTTGTTTTCTTTAATTGTGAAAAACACCGACATATTGAAATAGTATGCCATGAAGGAAATGAGACATAAAACCATTTTGAAAAAGAAGAAAATTATGAAGAATTGATTAGTGCTTTAAGATGAGCTAAGAAAAGAAAGAAGAAGAAAACAAGAAAAAAAAAAAAAAAAAAAAAAAAAGAAAGTGTTCACATTTTGAAGAATCCTACCTCATGACGTTTGATGAAATCCATTGTTGAGCACTTGACCCCAAGCAATACACCTACAACTAGTCCTCGAAAAAGCAACCAGCAACAAAAGCAATAATATGGTGATAATATATGATGTTAGCATTCAATAGCATAATCCATTAACATTCACAAACAAAATATATGGAATAATAATTCAAATATTTGCAAGATATCGATTGGATGAAAAAAGAGTGTTTCTATTAATATATGATACGACATAAGTGAAAAGGATTCTGAGACTTACATTATTACGTACATGGACAAAACTGAGAAACTAATTTCCCTTCAATTGGGCCTCCACCACTTCAAATCCTCCACCAAAAGGCAAGCTCATAAGAGATACTATGAATTTCTTAATCAATAAGGGAAGGCTTTGGGGGATTGAACACTATGTTCGGTTTAAAAGGACAAAAGGGATGCGAAATCAATATTGAATATGAAGTAATTTCCCTCGAGTAACTTTTCTCTCAAAGTTGAATTATTTCTCTACTCTTTTCCATAGCTGAAATTGGCCATTTTATAGCCTTCAAATGGCGAAGAGGTCAGTCGAAGCGTTTCCGATTATATATGGAAGGCCAAGGATCATATATCTTGTGACTTGGCATGGAAAACCCAAAATATCTTTTAATTTTTTACCACGAAACCCGATGTACGCAAGTTGTTGTGGTGAAAACTGTGTATACACATGTTGTATAATAGGCAAGGTGTGTATATGTGGAAAAATATTTTTATCTCACGGGATTTTTAAAAGGGATGAAAAGTGCGCATAAGGGAAATGGAAAAAGGCCTTATGTGCAAGATTGCATAGAGTGAGACAAATATTGCTATAACCCTGGATTTATGTGTATTTGATGCATGATTGGTACATATTTGGTGCATGGTTGTTACGCGCGTGATGTGAGTATAGGCGGAGTACGGGTTGGTGGATGGTTGATGCACTTTTTATGAGTACGATTTGATTACATGTTGTTTGGTACGAGTTGATTCTGGCAATTTGTTTGGTCGCGGGGTTGATTGGTACATTTTATAGAAACATATCTCCGCGGTGATGAGCGGTGGTTCCATCATTCTACTTCGGCAGGAGGTTGGATGGGGCAAGGACGGTGGTTTTAGCCACCTTCCGATTATAACCGAAGAACATAGGGGTTGTATCCTCCTTACAGTTTGTAGAGATAGTGGGGGAGTTGGAGCTTCCGAGGTTCTTAGCACGAGAAACTAGGGGTTGGAGCCTCCTTCCATTTCTTGTT
Organism: Picea sitchensis; assembly: GCA_010110895.2. Taxonomy (NCBI): domain Eukaryota; kingdom Viridiplantae; phylum Streptophyta; class Pinopsida; order Pinales; family Pinaceae; genus Picea; species Picea sitchensis. The sequence continues at coordinate 266,620 of SNQJ01S0005616.1, forward strand.
GCTAAAACAAAAGGAAGTTGGTGCTTCAGTGAATGTAATTCTTAAAGACATATAATAAAAATCATTCCTTGGTTTACTATCTTTGGGTTTCCGCACAAGAAACATTGGTGTCTTGTGTATGTGTATGATTTCTCATTTGTTGTTCATTGTTTATTTTACTCTGAAACTATTGGATGATAATTCAAGTGATACTTACTTTCATTTTATGGTTTAAAAAATTAGATAGCTCTATTCTTGATTCACCCCTCCAATAATCCAAGAATTGGTTCCAAAGCAGGTTCCTTCACGCCATCGAGGGATTTAACCAGGCGAGATCATGGATGTGCGAGAATGGAGTACCATTGTTAAAATGGTCGAGGAATGGGTTAAAAGTATGAAGTATGGAAGAAGCGAAAGTATTTTGCGGAGGCACATAGTAGTGTATTTGAGAGCATCAATGCGTTACGGGATATGATAGTTCAAAAAGAACAAAGACTTCAACGAAGAAGGAATTGAAGAATAAAAATATCCGATGGTTTTCATCTGGGAAGGATTAACTAATGCGGTAAGAGAAAAAAGTTGGCAAATGTTCATCAATTTAAAGAATTTGGGATAAGTTACATGACATATATTCTTCACCCATGTGAGATTAGGAAAATGCCGAAAGATTATCTTGAGGTACACATATAAAGAAGAAATATATTTCAGGTATTGAACAAATTTAGAAGATGAAGAGTACATAAAATAAAAGGTATGTTGTTTTGATTTAATTGTGAAAACATAGACATCTTGAAATAGAATTCCATGAGAAATGAGAGCCGGAAAAACTAATTGAAAAGAAGACAATTATGAAATATAATTGATTAGTGCTTTAGAGATGAACTAAGGAAAGAAAGAGAGAAAACAAGTCATTCAAGAAATAATTGATGAAACAAAAGGAAAGTCTTCAAATTTTTGAAGAAACTATGAGGTCATCGAGAACTTAAGAATTCAGCTTGAAGAAGCGAAAGATCGAAGAAAATATTGAATATCAAAAAGAAATTATTTGGAATCAACATAGCAACATAAAAGAAGCGGAAATGAGAGAGAGAAGATATTGACGGATCATATTAAGGAAATAACGATCTAAAGCGAGTTTGAGGCAAAGTTCAAGAAGAAAAGGACTTGAAGAAGAAATAATCACATTAAAAATCCGGCTTGAAGAAGTGAAAAGAATAAAAGAAGTCATGAAGTCTCATATAATGAATAAAGAAGAAGAGGTTGAGAAGTTTGAAGAAGAAGTTGTGACATTGAGAATGAAATTTTCAAGCTCAACAAGAGCGTTGAATAGACAAAAACATCAAATCCGATCATAGAGAATGAAGAGAAGCACTCTAGGTTGCTAGAAAAGAAGAATGAAGTAAATAGAAAGATTTATGCAGAAATACTCAAAGAAAGGAATCATGATCATGGTCAGCGAGAATCTAAAGACAATGAAGATACATTTTCAAGAGACCATCCATGTTCAAACCACAAAAAGAAGCTTCAATCATGATCATGATCGATCCAAGGAAGACATTTAGAAGGACTACACCACAAGCAGGGATCATTCCCTCCCGGGTATGAAAATTTATTTTATGGTCATTATTTTTATTGTATGCTTAATTTTGGGAATAAAAGGTTCTTGATTGCATGGATTATAAAACAAATGTTCAAGCAAAAGAAATGTCTATGTGGCCCCGTAAATTAGATGTTACAAATGTCATAACTGGACACATAGCTAAGTAATTGTATAAACATGATTGATACTTCCATGAAAGAGAGAACACTGATATCAGAGATAAGAGAGTATGGATAAGAAAAACCATCCATCCGTCCATCCATCCATTCCTTCCTCTTTCCGTCCATCCATCCATCCATTCCATCTGTCCATTCCATTCCATTCCATCCATTCCATCCATTCCATTTCCATTCCTCCTTCCATCCATCCATTCCATTCCATCCATCCATCCGTCCATTCCTCCATCCGTCCATCCATTCCATTCCATTTCCATCCATTCCTTCCATTCCGTCCACCATCCATTCCATCCATTCCATCCATTCCATCCATTCCATCCATTCCATCCATCCATCCATCCTTCCATCCATTCCATTATCCATCCATTCCTTCCTCCATTCCATTCCTTTCCATCCGCTCCATCCTCCATCCATCCTTTCCTCCATCCATTCCTCCATTCCATCCATCCTCCATCCTCCTTCCGTCCATCCATCCATTCCTCCTCCATCCATCCATCCATCGTCCATTCCATTCCTCCTTCCATCCGTCCTCCATTCCATCCATCCATTCCGTCCATCCTCATCATTTCCTTCCATCCATCCTCCTCCATCCATTTCCTCCTTTATTCATTACGGATACATAGTTATCAGTACTTCAAGTTAGGGTTGTTAACTAATCCAAGGAGGTAGTCATCATGAGACTAAAGTAAAGTTTGATGAAAATGCTTCAAGTCTCTTGTTGTTAAAAGTTAAAGGAATGTTTAGGTATGTGATCATATACAGCAGGTATATTATAGAGTTACAAATTAGATTTGGATGATGAAATTGATGAGGGATTTTGGTTGAGGTACATGTGTTAGATTTATGGTTGAGACAAGTAGTTGATGAGTTGGCACATACATGATTGAAAGCATAGTTGATGATGTTGGTACATCGATGAGTCATAGTTTATATTGTATTTGATGCATGATTGATACATGTATTTGGTGCATGGTTGATGCACTCATTGATGGTAATTTTATATGTTGAGGTACAGATTGGTGCATGTGGTTGATGCACTTTTTATGGTACAAGTTGATTACAAGTTGTTTTGGTACATGTTATTTATAAGGTTGTTTGGTCGCGAGGTTGATTGATACGGGTTTATAGCGGTATATCTCCACGGTGATAGTGTGGCCGTGGTTCCATCATTCTACTTCTATGTGGGAGGCGGTTGGATAAGAACCTTGACAGGTGTTTGTATCCACCTTCTGTTTGTAGCAGGAGAACATAGGGGTTGTAGCCTCCCTCTACGAAGTTTATAGCCCGAGGAAGGTGGGAGTTAGACTTCCCTGGGTTGTAACTGAGAACTAAAGGAGTTCAGAGCCTCCCTTCGATTCTTGTTGGAAAGAAAAGAAGGAAGTTGGTGCTTCCAATGAATGTGATTCTTAAAGACGAAAGAAAAGGAAGTTGGTGCTTCCAATGAATGTGATTCTTAAAGACATATAAGAAAAAGCATTCTGTGGTTTTCTCCCACTTTGGGTTTCCACATAAAAAAACATTGTTGTAATGTGTATGTGTATGATTTCTCATTTGTTCATTGTTTATTTACTCTGCAACTATTTGATAATAATTCTACATTGATATAACAATTGCATTTTGTGGTTAAAAATGATTAGATTGCTCTATTACTGATTCATCCCTCCTCTCAGTAATCCAACAATAAATAGCCTCAATCCATTGACCAAGGTTGGGGAAGGGAAACAACAACCTGAGGCCCTAAACATAGCTTCTTAGGCTTAATAATCTTGAACTCATATTTATACCACCACATAAGACTATGGATGGGTTGTGGTGCTTTGATCATTATCAATATCAATATCCTTGAACAAGTCCTCAAATGATCACATAAAATATTTGTTGGCTAATTGTTTCTCCAAGTGGTATATAAGAACCATAAGTAGGTTTTCTACTCTAGAAATGGGTGTGAAGTCATAAACATAGTTAAGGGGGTAATAATGTCGTTAAGCCCTAATTGAACCTTATCAAGATTAACCAACATGACACAAGTATTCTCTAGGGAGTATTTGGAATCTGAGTTGAATATGGGTGCCATTACAAGGTATTAGGCATCATGGATGGGTATGACTTCTGTAGGGTATCATTCACCTCTAAGGGGGGTATGTGTAGGATGACTAGGTTAGTTGTGAACCAAGAATGGGTTTCAAGGTTTAATCAATGTCGGGGGAGGAAAACAGGGGCCTTGTGCCCTAAATGAATATTATTGAGCTTAAGTTCCATGAAATAAACCTACAACTCATGAGGATTCTTAGGATATAGCACTAAACATGTCCTAAAACCACCATAGAGGACTCTTGTAGAGTATATTTGGATTACTAGAGGTATCTCTAGTGGGTCTTGGAATCAAATTTGGATATGGATACCATTAAGAGGTTTTACACATTGAGGATTGGTTTTGGGACCTTGACCATGGTTGAGGATGAAAACAAACACCTCATGTTGTTTTCGTGTCTTATCAATCTCAAGAGCCTTGAATGAGTTCTCAAAACAACATATGAGTCCTTTATAAGGGTTCTTTGTAGGACTTTGAGTGGGATACAAGTGCCATTAATAGGTTTTATGCATTGGAAATGGGTTTTAACATCTAATAATGGTCAAGGGGGAAGCAAGGGAATTAAACCCTAATTGAACCTTCTCAAGCTCAAGTGACATGAACAATGCCTAAAAACTGTGAGATGAGCCCTAACTAAGGGGTCCTTGGCCTAGGAGTTGAATATGGTTTCCATTAATATGTTTTTCATGTTGTAGATGTGTCTTAGGTCCTTGACCATGGTTGTGGTAGGGAAACAATAGCCTAAGTCCGTTGATCATGGTATGGGGGGAGGAAGAAACGACCTCAAGCCCTAAATAGATATGTCCATGCTTAAGTGACATGAATTCACCCTCAAACCACCACACAAAACCATGGATGTGTTATAGGTCGTTAAATATCATCAAAGATTGGAAAAAAATTCCTTAAGATATTATTGAATATTCTCAAACTCAAGACACTTAAGGAAGTCTTTGAATCAACACACAATAACGTTTTAAGGGGTCTTTGGCCTCCATGTGGAACACAAACACTATGGATTTTTTTTTGGACTAGAAATGTTTGTCAAGGGATAAAATTTACTAGGGGGAGAAACACTAACCTTAATCCTCAATTAGACCTTCTTGAGCTTAAACACCATGAAAAACACCTAGAAACCATCACACAATCCCTCACTAGGGAGTCTTTGGCATCCATGTTGAGTATGGATGACATTACAATGTATTTGGAATCATGGATGGGTCTTAGTTCCTTGATCATAGTTGAGGGAGGGAAGTAAGAGCCTTCAACCCTAAGCCTTACTTCTCAAGATCAAGCACCTTATGACCTAAATTTCCCTTATCAATCTCAATCATAATAAAAAAACGCCTATGATGTTTTTAATAATACCAATGGGTCTTTAGGTTTTGACAATCATCAAGGATGGATAACAAGGTCCTTGGGCATTTAAAAAATATTCTCAAGGTCAAGCATCATGAAATATGCACTTGATCTGGCCTTTCTATGATATCTTTGGCCTTTAAGTGGACTATGGCTACGATTAATTGGTTTTGGGAAATAGTGATGGTTCTCGTGGCTTGGACCATGGTAAAAAAAAACATGGGTCTTATGTAAGAAAATGAACCTTCCAGGGCTCAAGCACTATGAACAAGGCCTACAACCATGACACATGCCCTCTTTGTGGGGKTTTCACTTCAAAGTGGTATTCCAAGAAACATTGGGTGTTTTTTCACAAAGAGGTTGGGTCTATGAGTGTTGACTATGCTCGTGAGAATAAAATAGGTTATTTACCGCTAAAATAAGGTTTAAGTGTCATATCAAGGTGAAGGAATTTTACATGGTTTTATTTTATGTAACAATAATGCATGTGCATTATTAATGTATGCACATTCTTGTGAATTAAAAAAAATAGGTGGGATTGTTTCTTTTCCTCTATGTGTTGGACGAGTTGGCTAGTTTGAGTTTTGGCTTGAAATTGAAAAATCTGGTGTTTCAAGTTGCATAAACAAAAACACACTCATTTTTCAAACTCCCTATTATTATCTCCATTTTTTTATGAGAGTTTTAAATATTGTCAACATATTCATCACCAATGAAATTGTACACACTTCTAGAGTTTGTATGCGAATTCCATATATATATATATATATATATATATATATATATAAGTATTTTGTTTCTAGCGCAACGTTTTATCACCTTTCTCATCTGGATAATAAATTATATGGTGTAGAAGTACAAATCAAAACCTACACACTTTAAAAAAAATAAAAATGATTGATTATGATAAAACCCTCAAAATGAGTCTTAATACTTGACGTTATAATTTTAGAGCTTCATTGACTTTATTAACTTTAAGAAAATATAAAATTAATGATAAAAAATGAAAAAATAAAATAGTGGTGCACAAGAATTGATTGTTATCTACACTTATAGAAATTTGTTTCAAGAAATTATGTTATTTAAATAGTAAAATATTATCTTAACATGAATATATGCATTATATTTTAGAAGAAAAGTAACATACCATTATTAAGAAAAACATGATTTTTTTTAGTTATACAAATTTTCCAGAAATAAAAGTTGTATATTTTATAATCTAATTTGATTTTGTATGTTTCATCATTTTACATCATATTATCATAAATTGTGTATGTACATTGAATAGTTCCTCCTAATTAACAAATTTCTATTTTGCTAGATTTCCATTGAAACTAACATGTCATAAGAAGGAATCATTAACTTGCACCACATCAACTTCAATACCTATGATTAGAAGATCTATATATGTAATGTCCATGGTGGTTGCACATTTAACTCCAAAATAGACTTCAAATGGGATATAGTTTATCACACTATGTTAAGTTTAGTTGTAGTTATGATATATGAAAGAAATATTGTTTTCTCAATTAATTGCATGGTTGTGATTTTACATGTAAATAAATTTCATCATGGTATAATCACCTCTTCTATTTATTTTTATCTCTAAGGATGCAATCATATAGACCTGTCCAATCAACTATGCAGTCATATAAACATGTCYAACCAAATGTTGAGAATTAGATTGGTCTCCTCCTCTTTGAAGTTCAAATTTACGTAATTGTTAATAACCGACCATGATGTTGGTATAGTTTTTTCCMCCAAATGTTGAGAATTAGATTTGTCTCCTCCTCTTTGAAGTTCAAATTTACGTAATTGTTAATAACCGACCATGATGTTGGTATAGTTTTTTCCACTAAACCATTAATGAAGTGATATATCATCAATATTTGTTTTCTAATGATGGGATATTTTCTTTGAACTTCACCTTAAGAGTTCCAACCACTAAACAATTAGGTTATCTACTTGGAGTCCGAGTCAATATTCTTTTAATACGTCCATGACTTGATTTAATACGTGTCATTTTAAAAGTGTTCTTGTGTCATGGGCTCCATTAGGGGTGGTAAAGATGATCTATTTGTTTCATATCATCTATTGTCATGATAAATGTGTCTAGAGGGTGATTCGAGGGAGTAGGTCGACCCATGCCTTTGGTACTTTGAATGTGTTTAAATAAACATTCACTTTTCATTGATTTTGATAAACTTAACAATAATTATATTTTTTTTAAACAATTATTTTTAAAAGCACTCCAAAATATAGAACAAAAAAATTGTTATGTTATATTACTTACTTCATCATCCCTAGTTTACTTTTATGAGATTTCATTATTTACCCTTCTTCAATTTGTTTATTTAATCTTATCTCGATCAATTTCAATATCCTTTTTAATTTCTTATGATTTTTTTTTTTTTAAATCGATCTTTATATCATTTTAAAATTCATTAAATATTATATTTTGATAATTATGAAATAAATTGTAACACATCCACATTGGGAATAAAACTTTTCGATTTGATTTTCTTAAAGGACAAGAACTCCATTCATTAGTTCTTAATTTGGAAGGTCAAGTAACTAGTCCGACCTCTTGGTCAAGGATCGTTTTTAACTTTATTGAGCTGGAACAACTCTATGATTCCCTGCTGCAATCTCACGAACCAATCCACAGATCATTTTTATGGAACTCTGCCTATGTGACTAAGAACTAAGTCCGAGCTTCTATTCCACGCGACCACGGACTGTGACCGCGCGCCTACACAAAATCGTTTTGAGACTTCGCATGTCGGGACTTTAACGTATGAGACACCCTTGACTCCCCAACTCCCAAGTTGTGAAAAGGACTTAATGACCGTGAGCTCCCTCCGCTCACGTGACCATTCCCATGACCACAGGCTTAATCCTAAACGACGCATCGCATTTCGTGACTTCGTGACTTTCGATGCAAGGCGCCCCAACTCCTCCAACTCCCGATCTCTGAAAAGGGTTAACGATTCCTTAGCTCCCCATTTGACCTCCGTCCATGTGACCACTCACTATGACACGAGGCCTAACTATAAAGCGTATCAGAATCTCATGCATTGCGAGTTCTCACGACTTCCATCTTTGACTTTTCCCTCCTACGAGTCAGTGAAATACCGGTCCCTCTCCACGCATCCCTCCAAATGGATGGTTACGATCAAATCGCAATTTCACACATCGTGAATTTGAACAATATGTTCTTTGATCTTCTTGCTCTGTGACTCAACGAAATGTTGATCTCTTGCCACGCGTCCTTTCCGATGGACGGTCTCGATGGTTTCAGAACTTCTCTCGTTCACTTTCCTCTGGATCCAACGACTGTTGGTCCACGTGCCAGATCCGATGGCTCAGATCTATTCTCCTCCTGTGCGCTCTTCACATTGTCTAGACGTGGATTTCGATGATCCAGATCTTCTCCTCTGCAGTTGATCTACTGCCACTGTGTTCTCCCTCTTGATATTCCGTCAATGGAGTTTGAACTCGACCCTTTGATTCTTCTACTGTGAGCTCAATGTTTTGAGTCTCACTCGCATTCTAAAGACGTTATCCCTCCTGGGCTTCTGAACTTTACTCAGTTCTAAGGGAACTCGGTCCTCTGCTTCCTTAGAAGACTTTTGATGGCCCTCCTGGCACACTTTGCGCTTATCTCTTCTGAGCTTGGTTCTAGGGGATTTCAAGTTTCCACATACTCTTGCGGTACTCTGCTTGTGTCAGATCGACGGTCTATGACCTTCCTTGATCCAATGGTCCAGATCACATTGCAACTTCAGGTTTCGGGATTTTTAGTCACGCCAACGTGCGAATCTCCCGATGAGTGAATCCCCGATATCACCAATCTGATGGTCAAGGATGGTCCTGATAGATTCTTAGATCTACAGTCCAGGTCATTTCGCGACTTTGGACTTCGGAGGTTTTGGCCACTCCAACTCACAATTCTCCTGGAGCACAAATCTTCGATCTCGTAGATCAGACGGTCAAGAGGACCCCAAAGGATCCAAAGACCCACGGTCCAGATCCTTTCGCGACTTCGGATGTCGAAGGTTTTACCTCCCTTATGATGGATTCACTCAATTCGTCGAACTTGTGAAGATTGAAGGAGTCGAGGCGTTAACGCTTGCGCTCCTTCTTCGAATCTAACGGTCGTGACAAACCTTGGAACCTCCCGAATGGATTTCATCCGTTCATCTTTCAAACGAAAGGGTGTTCCTTTTCGATACTTAAAACTTGTTATCCTTCCTGAGCTTCATCAGTTATGAGGTACTTAAGATCATTGCGCTCTTTCTCCTGGACTTAATCACTTAGAAGGGTCTTATGCACATCTCTTGCACTTCTTCATCAAGTCTAGGACTTGAGTGGTTCTCGGTCTCTGCTAGCCTCGCAGAGAGCCTCTGGATATCTGCACTACCTCTCCTAAGCTTAACCCACTCCTTCCTCCAAGGGACTCTGAATGATAGGAGGGTTGACATGCGTACATGAAACTATACCTAAGGTTGACGAACTCACATTTTGTGGCACTGGCTTAAGCCGCCATGGAACGCAAGCATTTATGAGAACAAGCCATGCCTGAACCATATAATTTCTTACTTCCCTAATTACACAACTAAGCGAAAATAGAAGGGATACAGTAGATCCATTAAGAAATCATGCACATTTCTGAAAACATTCACAGTACATCCAATTTCAATACATAGTTACAACTCAATTACACAGGGTAGGAGAATACTTATCTATTACAGGTTGCCACCAACTAACTGATTGTGGGTGTTCATCCTTCCACCCTACCATAGGCTCAGAGGCATTCACTCTTAGCACTCTGGCCACCCTCGTGCCAAGCCATGATATCACCAGGGAACTCTCACAGTTCTCAAGGATTCTTTCTCTGTTCAGCTTCCACTCGGGTTTTGTTCTCTACAACTTTCATAGATTTCTCTCTGTTATGGCCTCGACAAGGTTTATCATATGCTCACTCAACATCAAGCTCGTGGCCTTCTATTCATTATTCCCCAGAGATCTCCACGCATCTCCCTTATGAACTTGTGCTCTCATATCGTCCCACCCTCTCTGGTGTCCCCCCCCCCCTCGTGTATCTATCTTACCTTCCTTCTTTTGGAAGGTTCCCGACCCATCACGTTCCTTCTGTCAGAAGGAAGCTCGGGTTTGTAGATCTATGTGGTACTTTGGGTTGACATTATGCAGTTAGACCATGCTCCCATTCATAGGGATGGTTGATAATTCAACCATTGGTCCTTTCTTCGTTAATTGATTTTCTCTCCTTGGGATCCGAAGGAGGTTGTCATCATTATCAAGGTAAATTTGGGGTTGTTTTGGTGTAATTAACCCTCTCGTATAGTTTTCACATTCTTCCTCTAGTGATATCATGGCCAGTAATTTCAAGGCTTCACCCCCACGGTCAGTTATTGGCAACTCAAACAATAATACATTTACATTGTCTACATGCCTTAGCATGGAAATTTTTATTTTATGATTAATTAGAAATTGGGGGAAATAGGGTGTTACAATTCCCTCCCCCTTAAAGGAACATTGTCCTCAGTGTTCTTTCTAAAAAACACCTATCATGCCTTTCTCATTTAATTGTTTCAGAAATCTTGAACCTTCTTTCTTGTTCGGGTTCTTTTTTAGACCCTTAATCTTGGTCACCTTCTTTCAATAATTCTTGGACAACAAGCACGTTAATCATAGTCTCATGCGAAAACATTGCATAAAAATTTCTAGGAAAATTTCCATAATCTTAGCACAATAATTTTCTACGCAGATTGTGGATTTGTATCCACATGGTTGTTTTTTTATCCAAGCTCATCGTTTTTCCTTGACATAACCATTGGGTGCATGATACCAGTCAATAGTTTACAAGAACTATTATGTTTTCATCTTCCTTGCGGTCACTCACCCTCCAGGCCCAGGCTCAGGCACCCCCTTCTCTGTTATACAGTCCCTCGAGTGATCCCTCTTGTCTTGCCAAGGTTTTCTCGCACAGGAGGAACTACCCACCATGTGCATGATCCCAATAGATTACAAGAACTATTAAGGTCTCCTCTTCCTTGCGGTCATTCACCCTCCAGGCCCAGGCTCAGACATCCCCTTCACTGCTATACAGTCCCTTGGGTGCTCCATCTTGCCCTGCCAAGGTTTTCTCACACGGGAAGAATTCTAGAGACACTATCGAGTCTTACAGTCGAGGCATCCCTCGGAATTTCTCTGTCGAGGTGTCCCTCTGGCTCATGTTACCTCAACACAGTGTATTTCAAGCGTTCATGGCTTATCACGGGGTTCTCATGGCTCAGCAGTATCCATTTTTCATCATCTGTCCTTTATGGACAAATCTTTTCTTCCGACTCAACGAAAGTTAGGGACAAAGGTTACTCTCTTTCTCACCTATATCACAGGTATATAGAAATTCATGAGACATCATTATAAATTTTAAATTCAAAATTTTCATGTAAATCGGTCACCCACAGATTTCCCAATTCCACATTTTGTTTTCATATCTGTTCTGCATAGGAACCAGATTCACAAGCATGGGACTTTCTTCTCCATAACACTTTAGCTCAGCATGAAATCGGTCTTCCTTATGGGCTTACAACATTGCCATATCCAATACTCTTTCTTCCTGCAATTCATTCCTCGGCTAAACAAATTGTTAGTTNTTTACAAAGTCATTACAACAATTTCAGAATTGTGCATACTAACAATCAAATTTACTTTCTCAAAAGGAAATACCATTCCTTGCAGTTTGGCTCAGCCAACAATTGGTCTTCTTTATGGGCTTACAACATTGCCATATCCAAGACCCTTTTCCTCCTGCAGTTCATTCTTCACACAGCCAAACATATTATT
>SNQJ01S0005617.1:6387-36834 GCA_010110895.2 Picea sitchensis
CCTTTCAAAAATACATCTTGCAAGGGTGGAAAGAGGTTGCTTTTCTCATGCAAAAGATTATATTGGGAACCTGAACACAAGTTTATGTAATCATCATTAGGGTGACCAAAATAATGTGTAATAGAATGCCCCCCAAAGTATGAGACTGGAACTCGACATAGCCGAAATACTTTGTAAAATAAGCGTGTATGTGTCTAGAACTAGGGGCGCACCAATCAGGAAACTGCAAACAATCAAACATCCGTACAATATCATATCATGTTTGAAGTAGGCATTCCCATGTCTAGATCGTAAATGATTGAAATCATAAATGTAGGTCATGGCCACCAATTATGCAACATGGATCCATGTCAACAAGATTCTGCATAGCCACTGGGAATACACTGTGGATCCATGCATGAAAAACTCAAGTATGAACATAGCCATGAGACATACAAAGTGGGTGTTCTTGTCCTCTCTTTGGATATTGAGGATATTTATTTCCTGACAGGGTTGTCACGTTGTGGGGCACGCGTGACTTTAACATGTGGTCGAGGTGGTGGACTGCCCATGAGTGAGTACATTCGTGAGCATTGTGACCTTGACGCTTAAAGACGTAAAGGAAAAGTAGCAATCCGAGGTGTGAGAGATTTGACCCTCAGGACCATCTTGTTTACTGTTGCACGGATGGTAGGGAGTGCTTCACCACATATGGCACTCCAAAGTTACTTCCAATATGCTATTGAATGCTTGGAGCCTCAAGTATTCAATTGGTGTGACGGTCTATTACGCAACATGAAAACTCAACTCACGAAAAGTAAGAACGGGGACCTCAAAAAATTCAGTTATGGGTCTATTTCAGTATCTTTCTTCCTCGAAAGAGTTCCACACCTACGCATGCAAGTGGAATGGGGAATCCCAGCCCCGAGAGACCCACGAATGAAAATATGGTGTGATCTGATGACACAGCATGTGGTGGGCCGGATTGTGAAGTATGATGATGCATTCTTCAATTGGTTGGGACCGCAAATCCTGATGATTGATGATTATGCTTATGCCGGTCTATACTTTCGGGGTGATCCATGTTTGGTTCTCCCTGAGGGATCTCAGTGGGGAGATCAAGGTAAGAAAGGAATTTGTGTTTTTACAATGTTTTTATGAGTTTTTAAAATATTTAATGTTTTTGTGTTTCCAATCTAAAGACTAATAAAAAAATTTCGATCATGCAAATGTAGGGCCACATCGACCCCCAGGGTCTACTCCTATTCAGAGGCGAGGAGAGGCACATGTAGTGGCTGGATGGGATGTCGAGGATTATGATACGATAGAGCAGAACCTGGAAGGCCTTACGACAGACATCCCTGATATATCCATCGAGGAGATCCCGAGGCATTATCAACGCCATACTGTAGGCATATTCATCTCACTTAGTCGGTTACTACACAGGGTAGTGAGAGCAGTAGTATGCTATTGTGAGAGACATCCATGAGTCCATTTTGTAGGGGCCATGGGTTCTATATTTTGATATTTTGATCTTCGGATGAAAACTCTTTTTGTAAACATTATATCATTATATATATATATACATGAGGCTTTTACCGGTTTACTTTGTTCTTTGTACAATATGTGAAATGTGTTTGGAATTACAAATGTCTCAAATGTTTGTCTAATACATAATTAGCTAGAGCATCGGTTAATGTATTTAGACATCTAGGAATGTGTTGATATTCAATATAATCAAAATGACATTCCAAGAGGCGGATTCGTAAATATACCCGTAATAGAGTAGGGCTTCAGATAGTATAGACATTGTTTAGCTGTAGAACTACTAGCTGCGAATCAAGTCATATAATGAAGCGACGAATCCCAATCGAAATAGAACTACTCAATAATTTGATGACCGCACTATACTCTGCGATATTATTGGTCGCTCAACCGAGACAAACACCTTGTAGACAAATAAGTTCGTTTGAGGGTGCATAGATTGCCCAAGCAGCAAAAGAAAAATTCTGGGTACTACAGATAACACCATCGGCGAAGCCAATGTAAGGCTTAAAACACAGACATCTGGAGACCAAACACAATGCAGGGTAAGTATTCAGGGGTAAAAGTCAAATAGCATAAACACTCTAAAGTCACACACAATAGTATGATACAGTAAAAATACAAGTGCTTATGCAGAGATAGGCTAAGTGTAGTACTTCTTCAAGTGAAGCCCATTTTTGGGTTCACTCAAAGGAGTGCCATCGTAATATACTAACTCATATGCTCCCTTATCTAACACCCTTTTAACAATATAAGGGCCTCACCACATAGCCTCAAATTTTCCGGCTCCTATCAAATCACGACCTTGTTCATAGAGGAGAACTAGATCTCCTTCATAAAATGTGCGTGGCTTGACATTTTTGTCATATTGGGATTTTACGTGTTTCTTCTGGGTTTCAATAACTAGGGTGACATCGCGACGGGTTTTGTCCAATTGCATAAGATACAACAGATGTTCCCCCTCAACAGAGGTGTTTTGGAGAAGTTGGACGGCTAGTTTTAACGATGGAATTTCACATTCAATCAGTAGAACAACTTCTAAACCGTATACTAATTGGAAAGGTGTAAACCCCATCGCTGACTTCATGGATGTCCGATAGGCCCACAACGCTGAGAACAACATTGTGTGCCAACTCATTTTGTGAATTCCGATAATCCGTTGAAGCATGGTAATAAGTATTTTGTTTATTGCTTTGACTTGGTCCTTGGCCTATGGATAGTAGGGGGTTGAGTTTTCATGTCGAAGACCCAAATTTTTCGTAAGATCAGACATCATAAAGTTTCAGAAGTGGCTACCGTGATTGGTGACGATAGCCTGTGGGATTCCAAATCGTGTAATAATGTGATTGAAGATGAATAGGCCTGCAGTTTTTCCCGTGTTGTCGAATGTAGGCATCGCATAGGTCCATTTCGTGAAATAATCTACGACTACAATAATGTACCCATGCCCCCCGACCGAGTGAGGGTGACATGTCATGAAATCAATGCCCCATTTAGCGAAAGGTCCAATGGAAACTACAGGATGTAAGGGAGTGGAGTGAGATCTTATTTTGTTGTTGTATATTTGGCAAGCGTGGCATTTTTGGATGGAGATAATATAATCTTTGAATAAAGAAGGCCAAAAATATCCAGCTCGTAAGATATTTTGGGCAGTAGCATACCCAGACATGTGACCACCACATGCTCCATAATGGTAGTCATTCAAATCTTTTTCAGCCTCATCAAATGTTAGACATCGTCGAAAAAAGGAGTCAACTCCACAGCGATAAAGAGTATCACCGAGGATGATATACTGACGGGCTTGGTAACGTATGCGACGACGGTCAGTACTAGACAAATCGGGCTGGAAAGTTTGAGTCTGGAGATATATAATGATATCTCCATACCAAAGGTCATCAGAGCTAATCAGAAAAAGGGATTCATCGGGTAATGAATCTTATGCTACATTTTCCATCTCAGGACAGGGAATGTCACATATCAATTCAGAAAACACCAAGGATTTCTTGGACTTAGCACGTTCAAACTCTAAGTAAAACTCATGGAGTATCACAATCCATTTAGAGTATTTTCCCCCTAGCAACTGGCATGTAATAATGTGCTGCATAGGGTTGCAATCGGAAATCACGGTGGTCTTGCATAAAAGGATATAGTGTCGGAAACGTTGGACAACTTGAACAGTTGCCAAGGCCAGTTTTTCAACATGTAAATACTTGGCTTTGGTAGTTGTGAGACTCCGACTCAAATAATAAATAACATGTTCATCGTGAGAATCATCCTCTTGGACCAGAACCATGGCGATGGTCGAATCTGAAGAAGCGAGATAAAGGAAATAATATCGACAACCTAAACATGTGATCAAGGAATCATGTAATAAAATATCAATCATTTTATGGGAAAGAGACATGCCACCGTATTATATTAATGAAAGATAGAGGATACAACTGAATTGCCTTGATGTCGCAAGTTCCCTTTCAGTGGCCCTTCGTTCTGACACACACATACATTTGCTCCGACCTTTTGTATGAAGATTTCAAAAGCTTGATGGATGAATGGAGACCTCAAGCATCACTTGAAATAAGATTCTTCACAGTCTTCAGCCTATTCTTTCTTAAATCTCTATGCTTCTTTATGCTTGTACCTATAACCTTTTCCATGAGAAGCCTATCATTATATAGGAGAAGATAAAGTGGTTAAAGAGATGAGGATGATCCCATCAAATCAGAGAAGTCATTAGGATCGTAACCACATGGACGCCACTTCATATTTATAGAAGATTTCACTTCTAGAAGCTGCTAGAACTTATTTCCTCTTTTAGTTTTAAAGCGTCGCCGCGACCTACCTATATATCAGCCTGCGAAAATCCCATGGACTGGCTATAGTACAACATGCAGAAATTATGGATTTCTGCACTGTGTAAAGGGAGTTGCTCATGGCGGCCTTTCTAAAATGCATCTCGCAAGGGTGGAAAGAGGTTGTTTTTCTCAAGCAAAAGATTATATTGGGAACCTGAACACACGTTTATGTAATCATCATCAGGGTGACCAAAATAATGTGTAACAACCACCAATATCCACCTGGAAGATGTGTAGGGATTCAGACAACCCCAGAAGTGTAGAACTCACAATTACAAAGAAGTACAAAAGAACATGTTGAACTAAAAATGAACAAGAGGAGCCAGTTGGAATAGGTGGGTGGCCACCAATAGCCAATTTGATCAATCGTCCCCCCCTAGGAAGAAATCGTCTCCATTGCTTTGAGTTCCCCCATCAGGTGAGGAACATTCTGCTAGATTTGGCCGCGGGTGAGCCACTTGCCTTGGTGTAGGAGTTTCCCTACCTTGACAATCCGATAAAGCTGGATCCTCTGCTAGCGAGTACCCTTGACTTCTATGTCCACTATCTGATCAGTGGATTCTTGTTCCATGTAGTTATGGTTGAGCTTTGTGGGTATCAGTTGTTCTGTGATCTTTGAGGTGTCCAATAATGGTGGAAAATATGGTCGAAGGAGGTCCACATTGAACATTGGGTGCAGGCCAAGGAAGGGTGGAGTGTTGAGCTCAAAATAATTACTACCCACGGCCTTGGTGATAGTGTAAGGCCCAGAGCAAAGTGGGCAGAGCTTTTGATGGGGCCCTGTGAGACGCTCCTTCTGCAAATGTAACCAGACTTTGTCGCCAACCTGAAACTGGTGTGGTACCTTGTGTTGAGCATGGCTCTGCTTGCACTTAGCATTGGATTTCGCTCAAATCTCCTGGACTTGTTGGCGGATGTGTTGAATCCTCTCAATCAATCTGGTGGATTTTTCGATCACAGACTGATCATGGGAAGAGTCTGTTTGTGTGGTGGCAAGAGGAAGTGCAAGATCAATGGGTCCCAAGGGTTGGAATCCCATCCCCACTTGAAATGGGCTATGGTCGGTGGAGCTATGGAGAGCCATGTTGTAGTTGTGATGAACATAGGGGAGACTCTCGTCCCATGTATGTGGATGCTTAGAGTTATACATGTGCAAGATGTGCACAATCATATGATTGACAACCTCTGTTTGGCCGTCTGTTTGGGGGTGGAAAGCAGTAGATTTTGTGAGCTTGGTTTCCAACAATAACCAGAGACTTGACCAAAATGTGCTAAGGAACCTGATGTCCTGGTCAGAGATGATGGTCTATGGTATCCCAAAGTGGATCCACACTCGTTCGAAGAAGAGCTTAACAAAATCCACCGCTATGATATTCTTCTTACAGGTTGTGAGGATGACCATCTTCAATAACCGATCAACGACCATAAATACATAGTCATTTCCTTGCTTGGTAGATGGAAGGCCAGACATGTAATCCATTGAGATGGATTCCCAAGGCTTATCAGGAGTAGGAAGAGGGGTGTATAAGCCTTTCTTCTTGATGGCTGGCTTGGAAATGGCACAAGAAGTGCAATATCTGATATACTTGTTGACGTCTTGTCGAAGTTTTCACGAATAAAAATGTTTCTGAAGAACGACTAGAGTTTTCTCCATGCCAAAATGTCCTGCCATCCGACTGTAGTGGGCTTCCCAAATCATCTTTACACGCTCTCTTGTAGGAACACTGAGATGAACCATGTGGCATAATAGTCTATTTTGAATGTGAAAATTGGTGACAGTCGCGCCTGTACCCAAGAGATGATAGGCGGTGGCAAAGTCTGGATCTTGTTGATAAAGTTGGGGCCACTTAGATGCTTCATGTACACATGAATGGAGCACAATGGTGAGTGCAGCCACAAGAGGTCGAATGAGGTAGCCAACGACATGATTTGAGATACATGTCTTATACTTTATGTTGAGATGGAATTGTTGCAGGTAGGTGGACCACTTTTGATGGAGGTCGTTCTGCAATTTCCTCTGTGTCTATATGAACTACAAAGGCTTTTGATCACTGTGTATGATCGTCTCCTTTCCAAGAATGTAATGTTTCCATTGACAACAGGCTTGTACAATGGAATACATTTCCTTGTCATAGGTGGGGTATTTACGAACAATATATGAGAGTGTCTCACTATGGCATGCCACTGAATGACCATGCTGAGTGAGAACTTCACCCACATCATATTCAAATGCATTAGTCTCAATCTCGAATGGTTGTTGCAGATCAAGCAAGGAGAGTACTGGAGTTGAGCACAAGCGATGCTTCATATCATCAAATGCTCATTGTTGTTTCTTCCCCCACACTAACTTGGCCCTACCACCACCCTTGGTCACTTGGCTGAGGGCCCATGTAATATGGGAGAATCCCAACACGAACCATGGGTCGAAGTTGGCTAGTCCCAAGAAGCTCTGAAGCTCGGTCAGTGTGGTCAGGGCTGGCCAGTAAAAGATGGCTTGGATCTTAGCTGGATGTACCCCATGCTCATCAACAATGTAGCCCAAGTATTGGACCTTATTCATGCCAAAAGAGAATTTTTCCAAGTTGGCATATAGTTTGTGCTGCCACAGAGTGCTCAAAACCTGTTGAATATGCCGCATGTGCTTCTCCCACGTTCTATTGAAGATGAGGATTTCATCCAAATATACCACCATAAAGGAGTTGGTGAAGGGTCTCAATAAATCATCCATCAACCTCATGAAAGTGGTTGGTGCCAAAGGGCATGACTAGCCATTCGAAGAGACCTTCTTTATATTTGAAGGTTGTATTCCATACATCAGTTGGTTCAATGGGAACCTAGTGGTAGCCATACTTTAGGTCAATATTGTTGAAGAACATTTCCCCCTTGAGTTGGTCAAGAACGTCATCAATCTCGGGGATGGGGTACCGGTCCCTGACTATGATTTTGTTTAAGGCTCTGTAATCAATGCAGAGTCGCCAAGTCTCGTCCTTATTCTACACTAGTACAATCGGGCTTCTGCAAGGGGAGGAGTTGGGTTTGATGTGATCCTTTTGAAGAATCTCTTGGATCTGATGTCCGATTTCGTCATTTTCCATCAGCGAGTGATGATAGACTGGTTTATTAGGTAGAGGTGCATCGAGGGTCAGATCAATTGGATGCTTGACTTGATAGTGTGTCGGTACCCCTGTTGGTGAGGAGAAGATATATCTGTATTCTTCCACGATCTCATCCACTTGCTTCTGCTACAAAGATAGGCTCTATGTAGAGGCCATGGATGTGGAAATGACCTTCTGCTTACTGTGAGCATGGATCACAAAGAAGACAAACTTCTTGGTCTGTGAAATGACCTTACTACATTGCTTAACAGAGATTAAAGAAATAGTAGTAGGCATCGCTACCTCTAGTATCATGTACAGTTGTCTACCTAGAGTAATAATAACACTGTGGGGT
Source organism: Picea sitchensis (assembly GCA_010110895.2). Lineage (NCBI taxonomy): Eukaryota > Viridiplantae > Streptophyta > Pinopsida > Pinales > Pinaceae > Picea > Picea sitchensis. The sequence goes on from SNQJ01S0005617.1 coordinate 14,214, forward strand.
CTGGACTCATACACAACATGACGCTTCCACAAATATGGTTGTCCTAAAAGAACATCACAAACTTCAAGGGGATAAATATCACACAATACCTCATCTTTTAAAGGCTTGATGTTGTAGGGCAGACGTCACTGTTGGATGACACAAAGATCTCTTCATTGGCGAAGCCAGTCGATGGTGTAGGGATACAGGTGCGACAATTAATGGGTTAGAAAGAAATGGAATGAATGCAACGCACGAATGAGTGTGACAATTAATGGGTCAGAAAGAAATGGAATGAGTGCAATATACGGGTCAGAAAGAAATGGAATGAATGCAATATATGGGTCGAAAAGAAATGGAATGAATGCAATATACCTATAGGTGCCAATATGAACTAATTCTACATATCTGACCACTATCTAATAATAATTAATGTTTGTATTAAGCATCAAAGTTGCAACATATATAATGAAACCGACCACAACTGCGAAATTTTTATTGTGATGATAGGATTCGAACATTTGTGGGTTGTGAGGTTTTCTGCTGCAGCTTGAGCTGCAGTGCATGGGCACTAAGGCATGCCTTCCCTTTGCCCCTCCATCACCCTGCATTTTCTTTCTACCATCTGATGACATTGGGTGTATGTGCTCAATCGGTCGCGACAACCTAGTGCGAAAATTATTTGGCCAAGTCGATAGCCTGAGAACGAGTTTCACATTTTTTTCATATGGGTAAAGTGGTTACCTTATAGCCTGGCAACAATTTTTTTTGTCAGGCAAGAGGATTATCTGCTTATCATAAGAATCCCTGGTGGGAGCTAATTTCTGTATTTCTATATAGGAAGAAGGAAGAAGGCATCCTCCATGTTGCTTTTAGACATTTCTATAACAAATATTTGGATGTTGATTAATTGCATTTAGTTTACCAGGTGGATGTTAAACATACATTTTTTCTTTTACTCGAAGAATATATTTGGGGGAAATTTGCGATGACATCTTTTTTCTTACCATCATTTGGACTTAGATTGCTAGACATATTCACGGAAACAAAAACCTATGGGAAAAGGCATGCTATAAGGGGTATTTATACAACTAAGTTTATCCACTTTAGTAGATTTAATTCTTGGCCATTGTTTTGAACCAAATTTAGCATATTTAACACCTGGACATACTCCTGACAAATTTTCAGAACCAAAGTTATCATATTTAGTACCTTGATGATGGTCTTTTTTGCTTTGCATAAATAACAAGACCTCTTATTCTCAAATGCAGTGACGCGTCCAAAGAATGGTTTTGAAGGATTGCTAAAGAGTGCATTGCAAGCAAGCTTCAATAACCTAAAAAAGGACCCATGTAGCTACAAGATTTGAAATCACCAACTATTGTAAATGGTCATAATGATGTTTTTTTCCGGGGATATTTGTCCTAAATTTGGCTAGAAATTGTTGGATTTGTAGATTTGAGTGATTATTTAGGTATAATACAAGTGCCCCGAGAGTTTTTCAGCATGTTGAATCCATTTGTGCATTCAGAAATGGATTTTGAACAAAAACAATAGTGATTCGTGTAAATTTATATCGTCGGATTCCGACGAAAAAGCCATTTCGTAGAACAACTAGCCAATGCCATTGTAAATGTATGCAGAGAAACAATGTTCTTGTAGTTTCTCTTACAACTTGAGATGAATGTAACTTAGATTGGTGTCCCAAAAAGAAGTCCAATTACTCGTGCATACACACCTCCCACAAACCTAAAATATTACCACCCACAAAGGCACCTCTCATAGACCTAAACTCTTACTTCTCGTAGACTAGATGAGCAACAATGTGAGAATCTTGAGTGTCATCGATGTCATCGATTAGTGCTAGCTGGTCAAATATATAGAAAATGTTATGAAGGAGGAGCATGGATTTTATTTTTAACTCTATACTTTTAAGTGTGTTCTTTCCCCCAAAAATCTTATTTTTTATTGCGAAAAACTTCAACACAATTGCACACAAAACATGTGAAATTTAAAAAAAAAATGAATTTAAAACTTAAAAATATTGGGGTTAAATCTTGGTTAGCCTAGCCAGAGAATGCAGCTTTTTCTCTCTATTTCTGATTGGTTGAGATCATATAAAGTAGTGGGTAAAGAGCATACACAAAAAATAAAACACTTTTCGCTTTGTTTCTGGTTTGTTGAGATCGCAAGAGCACATGACAAAGAGAATGCACAGAGTACATGACAAAGAGAATACCCAGACCAAAAAGAGAAAAATGAGAATATAAATAGAAAAAACGAAATATTAACACAATATAAAAATGTGACCAAACTTTATATCTCCAAATTTTTCAAAATAATGTCGTATTTTGGGCAAATGGAAACATTTTTGGGTGAAACAAAAAGTGTTTCCAACAAAAAGTATCTCTCTTGAAGAAATATAATAGTACGTTCAAGGTAGAAATACATAGAAATAGTATAACTCATAAATCTTTTGATGCATGCAATGACACAAGTTTAGGATCTCAATTAACAACCAGAGCTGGTCTTCATATGGGCTTTAATACCATGTTTGACAAATTGAATATTTTTGCATAGGATCAAACACCTTAAACGAACACTCACACAAACAAATTAGAAATCAATACACCACTGTATTATATGGTTAAAACCCTAAAAAAGGGAAACAATTCACAACCCCAACCAACGTGACCACTTGAGGCAATACACCAANCACGTTTCTTACAATTGATCATTAACAAATGACCCTCCTTTCTCTTTAAATAGAGATAATGGACCATCGAGGTGTTAAGCCATGGAGCAATATCGTTGTTAGTATTGCTGTTAGCATTGAGGAAAATATGAATAGTCAGATCACTTTATGTCTAGCGCATACCGTGATCGTCGAATTACATAACTACAGATGCATATTAAGGAAACACACTTTACCTAAAGACACATTAAACCAAGTTGATTTTAACTAACTTTTAAATGTCTAAATATCCTAACACAAACAACTATGAAGAGTTCATGGCATTAAAATTCTTATTGAAGAGAGCTTTACAAAAGGGACTACACCAATTACAGGTATATAGGAACTCACTTTTTGCAATTAATTAGATGAAGAATTTGCTACATGTTTATAATATTACTCTGCTTCGTCTTGTAGAGTAGCTTAAGAAGAATTGTCTTCTATTTAACATGATTAAATTTACTCATGTTTATTGAGCACAACACTACTGTAGATGCATTGCCAAATGTTGATTTATTATTGCAAGTGGGTTAACTCCTATTCGGGTAGTCTTTTGATGGAAATATCATTGAAACATGACTTGATATTTAGGTTATGTTTATATACACTGTGTTGATGTTAGTCTTCTGATTTTCTATATTTGATGTACTAKCTTACTATAAAATGTCGTAGGGTGGTTATTAGAAATATATTGAGGAGATATGGTATGTAAACTTAAGTCTTTTCTCTGGGTATTATTTATAGGTATTTTTATAGTTTTGGAGGATGGTTTAATAAACAAGGAGACTGGGTGTGAGATGTGTCACAACAGAGTTCTTTTTATTCTCTATTGAATAAAGAATGCATTATTACCTTAGAAAAAAAACTTTGTTGATTTAAGTTGAATATGTATTTTTTTCCATGAAAAATGTTATTGGGGAAACCTTCCATGCATTTCCTCCATGAAAAACATGATAAGGAATTAATTGGTTTGCTTTAATATTTTATTTCTATGCTAAAATACCTTGAAGGCAAGGTTTCTTAAATCTCCATATTTTTTTAAAAGTTAAAGCTTTGCACGATTTCCTATTCCTTAAAAATATTCGGATGGAGAATGGTGCCAAATGCCAAGTCGCAAGAATTGCTAGTAGTCCCCCACAAACTAGATAATATTTGACCCTTTAACCTATAACCTCCTCTTAAACAATATGTTTTTAACAAATGGTTAAATTACTTAAACAAACTCCTAGTTGTATATGTGTGAGAGAATTATTATTATTATTTATTAAAAATATGACTTTATTATTTATTTTTTTGAATAATAAATATTATGTAATATCCTCCATTCTACATTGTTTACATCTTAGTTGTAATTATAAAACAAAATGAAATTCTTAAATCAAGAAATGAAAAATATATTAAATTAATTGAATATAATATTGATCGAAGAATTTTGACGTATATAGTATAATTAAAATAAGTGTGATATGCATGGAATTGAATTTAATATAATGTGGTTATTGTAGATATGAATATGTATAAATTTGATCAAGTATATAATATAAAGTATTAAATTCCTTGGGTTGTCTTTTAGTGGTTGGGATGGAATATTGTTATATAAATGGTTTAAGTTCAAATTTTGGCAAGTGTAAAGTCTCTTCTATGTGTGTGAGGGAAGGAATTTGACCTCCAGGAGTTGCTTTCTTTTGTTATCAAACTGACTTAACACATACCATTAAACATAATTAGTTTAAGTGGAAATTAATAGAATCAAAATCCCAAAACAAACGAAATTTAAGGTGGTTGGCTTCCAAGAACTAGTTTTCTTTATTATAAGAGAAATTTAATACATACCATCAAACCAAATTGGTTTAAATGGACATTAATTAAATCAAAATACCTAATAAAATCAAATTGAAAGTGATTGTGCAATTAATGTTTTCTATGTAATTTTCATTATATAACATTATCAATAAACTTGACATGCCAAGTATGGTAGTCTGGTAGTGGTAAGATAGATAAGACTTCCCACAAGTTGTTTGTACTTGGTTGCATCCTCAAATTCATTCCCTTTGTTTCATGTGAGCTTCAAATTTTGTCCCATTGGAGTTGAAACACGATTACACTAAGCCATGTCGAACTTGTTCAACAATTCTCCAACATACTTATTTTGGGAGATGAATATGTACTTTGGATTTTGAATCACTTCAATGCCCAAATAGTAGTGAAGATGTCCCAAATCTATCATCTCAAATCCTTTCTTCAACTCTTTCTTTATAGATGCAATATAAATTTATTGTTTCTTGTTATCAACAAATCATCTACATACACTACAAGATATACCGCAAATTTTCCAACTTTCTTGACAAATAGAGTTGCATCATCAAGATTGAAGTGCTTGAAATTCAATTTCAGATGATGCTCAATAAGATTTTCATACCAGGCTCACAATGCTTGTTTCAAGACGTATAAGGATTTGATGAGCTTGCACACTTTTTGTTCTTGTCCCTTCACAAAAAAACCTTCTGGATGAGTCATGAATACATTCTCTTTCAAGCCTCCATTCGAAAAAACAATCTTCACATCCATTTGATGAATTTTCTATCCATTTTGTGCTGCCAAGGAAAATAGAGTACAAACGGTAGCCCATTTTTCTATGGGGGAAACAATATCCTCGTATTCAATACCTTATTACTGTGAAAATCATTTTTCCACGAGCCTTGATTTGTGCTTGTCAAGTGAGACATTTGATTTGTACTTGTTCTTGAATACCCACTTGCAACCAATTGGTTTGGTTCCAAATGGAGGATTCACCAATTTCCACGTCCCATTCTTGATGAGAGCATCACATTCCTTTTGCATGGATTCTTTCCACTCATCATGGGAAGTGGCTTCTTGAAAGGAAGTTGTTCCAAAGTTAGCAGATAAATTCAAATCACAATCATATCAAACATCCATGCCATCTACATCACCTGAATTTGAATTATCTATAACACCTCCATCTTGTCTTGAGGAAATTTTAATTCTCGTCTTTTCGACCTCATTAGGATGAATACTTTCAAATGTTTTTATGATCCATTTTTGTGGAACTTTATGAGATGGTTCAGGTTCCTCAGTTGATTGAGATGGTGTTGAATTCTCATCAAGACTCAACTTTTCAATCCTCTCAATCACATCATCCAAATGAACATTAGGTTATGATGAAGTGGCTAGAACTTATTTGAGGGGGAGATGGTGCTTCAAAAGGATATTCCAAATATAATCCAAGATAGGGATCTGCCCTTCAAGATGTCGAATCTCATCATCAAATTCATGATATGTCTTTACATGAGTGAATTTTTCCAGATGATCAAGCTACCTCTCAACAATTTTCATTCTTGGAGAATTCAACAAAGATTACATCTTTGGAAAGAATGAATTTATTGTTTACCTCATCGTAAAGACAATATCCCTTGGTGGTATTTGAGTACCCCAAGAATATACATTTCCAACTCCTTGAATCAAGCTTGTTTCTTTGTTCCTTAGGAAATAAGGCACAAGATGTGGAACCAAAGATCCTGAGATGCCTCATCGAAAGAATGCGGTCATACAACATTTCATAAAGAGTATTGTTTTCAAGAGTATGAGATAGGCACTTGTTTTTCACATAACTTCACATAGAACTGCATCAGTCCAAAACATCAATTTAAGAGTTTTGAAAAACATCATGGAATGAACTATATTTAGGAGAGTCATGTTCATTCTTTCAGCTACACCATTCGATTGATGACTGTATGGAATTACGGTTTGATTTGTGATCCCATGATGATGTAGATAGTTTTCAAATTTATTAGATGTATATTCTCTTCCATTACCAGTGTGAAGAGAGCCAATATGAGACTGAGCTTCATTTTGGATCCGCACATGAAAATTTTTAACAGTTTCAAAAGCAATTGTGATTTTTCTTTCAACAAGTACACCCAACACATCCTTAGAATGCAATCATCAATAAAATAAACAATATATTTATTTCCATTTGTAGATGGAACAAGCATAGGGCCACACAAATCAGAATGTATCAGTTCAAGGTTTCTACATGCTCTGGAAGTAGAATCATGAAGTTCTCTACAACCTCGATGAGCAACTTGAACATCGACATTCCGCTCGCGCAAGTCTGTCCCGTCAAAAAGACCACTAACTTTGTCATCATAGGAAGATAATGAAACGATAATGAAAATAAATGGGCATGGGGAATGGGCTCACCATAAGTTCACCAGAAGAAAGATACAAGAATACCTGAGTAAGGGTTTCATGCAAAGAGAGAGCCACACAAAGGAAAGAGAGGAATGTCTGAAATACTTTACCACTAATGAGCACATGGAATCGACCAAAGTTGACATGCCTGCAAAGAGACAAAGAGACATATGGTAGAGACGTTTCTATGGGAAATGAAACGCCAATGGAGAGAATTGTAACAACCAAAGTAGATTAATTAATAATCATAATTATTTAAGGTAAATTAAATATGAGTCTCCTCCCTTATATCAGGGTTCAGAGTTTTAACAATAATTTGTTCTCTAAATTATGCTTGTATATTCATCAAGTAAATCTAATATCACATTTCTGGTTGTAATTTCTGGTCCTGTTCTAATATATAAACAATTAAATCTCAGGTTATACGTATGCATTTTTAACTTTTATTTACATAAAAACAACAATAAGTAAAATCAGTGAAATACTTGTTGAAGATAAGTTTTCCCTTTTCAGTTTTCCCCTTTCTTTCTTCCTGGTCATCACTTGTCTTGAGAACTGAACTGAAATTGAATCCTCCCAACCAACTAGGCGAAAAGCCTCTCCATATCCCTAGCTCTAGGAAATCATATTTCCTAGTCCCCAAGCCCGAAATCCTAGCAACTCCAGTCCACTAGTAAAAACCCACAAAGAAATTTTGCATCCTTTCTGCTCTTCCTGGTTTCTCCTCCCCCTCCAAAAATTCTCTCCCAATAAAATCCTCTGCCCCTTCTCCCATTCCAACCCCCTGTTCCTTATCCTCCTCTCTTAAATCCTTCCCCCCATTAGTTTCCTATCTGCCTTATCTTTGTAATTAATTCTTTACCTACTTTTAATACAATAAAATAATCCCCTTCCCTTTTATGTCTGTTACATTACTTAGTTCAAATAATAAGTAATTATTTCAATAATTAATTTACTTAGATAGATTGATGATTAAATAAATTTACTTTCAGTACATTAATGATTTAATTTACCTTAATTAATTATGATCATTAATTAATCTAATTGGGTTGTGTTGGGCCTCGACCAAGTTTCAAGGAAACATTGGTCGTGTTTTTGGGACTTCGACAGACTGGTCGAAGATGGAGCGACCAGGCAGAGCTGAGATCGCGAGATCTCACTTGTTTTGCTGGCTTTTTTGGATTTTAGGGTTTATGCAATGGGTTAAGGGATGTCAGCCCATGGGTTTTACCCATGTTTAGGCCTTTTTGTAAATGTATAAATAGGTAACTAGGCGATGTAAGAGGAGACTACTAGTTGTTGGTTAGCTTAGTGCATGACTAGTTGGCTTCGTGCAAAGAGTATGTTAAGACTTGCAGAGATACGTGCAAGTGATTGTAAGAGGTTTTGTGCACAGACTGTATAAGGCTTTGTGCTAATAAGGAGTTGGATCTATGCCTTGACCTGATTTTGGGAAGGAGGATCTGGCGGGCTGCGCGCAGATCTCGTGTCCTCCGTAGAGTTGCGCTTTGTGGCTTTGTGCACAAGAGTCGAAGAATGTAGAAAGATTGAAGATTAATAAAGAAAAGAATAAGAAGTTGGTGGACGTATCCCCACACTAGGGTGAACCACGTATATCTTGTGTTCTGAAGTGTTTTGTGTGATGTTGTTGATGTTGTTTATGTGCTTATTTGCTTAGTGTTATTGTTATAACATATAATGGATGTATCTGATGTTGTTGGTTAGTGATTTATGTATGATGAATGCCAGATCTGATTTAATGCTATGTGCTAAGAGGTTTTAAGGGCTTGATCTTGATTGTTACTGCGTTGATATGTAATTAGGGTTTAATCTATGATGTGAACGAGACTCATGAACTAATGCATATTATTGGCTAAGTGCTTTGTTAAGTGTTGTAATCACAAATATGTGTCCCAGTTAGGTTGTAGACACATGAGTCTTGCAACCCCCCTTGCCTCTACCTTGGGTGAGACTTCATCTGCTTCGTGGGTGTTTCCGTAAGGGCCGGTAGTTAGGGTTTTGTTGGTGCATTGTTGAAGCGTTGAAACCTGGGTCTGCCCCTGTGCCAACAAATGGTTCCTTTGTCGGGACCTGAAACTGTGATTGTTGGGAACTAAAGAAAATAGGAAGCTCTGTGTGTAGATATGTTGTTGCAGTGCACAGTATTTTAATCATCTTGCAAATCTTTGTGCTAAGAAAGGAACCTGATCTGAAGAAAAGAGGTAGATCTTAAAGCTTTGTGCTCTGGTAAAGGTAATATAAGTGGAATTTTTTGCTTCGAAAGTATGAATGTAGGTATGTTTGATAGATTTTGTCCTGGTCTGAAAACTAGGGCACAACTAGAAGAAAGATTTGATCTGAATAAATTTGGTAGAGATAGTGAAAGATATGTTATTCCTATGCATAGAAAGAATTTTTGGACTAACAAGTGGATACCAGAACCTAGAAAGAATTTTTAGAGATTGCAGGTCCAACATGGTGATCCCAGTGCACAGTACAAGAAAGGTTGGGGATGATTTAAAATAAAGAGAGGATTGACACTGTGTTATAATTGCAGAAGACCGAGACATATTGCTAAGGAATGTCCTGGTGTAGGTCCTATTTGTCTTTGTTGTAAAGTTATTGGTCATGAGGTTGAGGATTGCCCAAGGATGATTGCTAAAGTTGAAAAGATGAACATGAGACAAGAAAACTATGAAGAAGGCCAAGGGACTAAGGATATGTTAGAAAACCAGAAAGAATCAGAGACTATGTTATTACAACTGAAAGAAACACTAAATGATCATAGAGACATCAGTTTACCAGAGATCTTAAAAGAGAAGTAGCACATAGAAACAAGAATAAGAGACTTCGACATAGACTGTGTCTTGGATGAGGAAACACAAGTGAATATCATGCCAGAAAGCTCTTGGGAAATTTTGGGAAAGCCTGCTATGGTACCTTCATTGGGAAGGATAGGCCTATTGAAAGGAAAGATGATAACCCTATGTGGAAGAGTTACTAATGTACCTATGATTGCTCATGAAACATCAACCGAAGAATAATTTGAAGTCATTAAGTTTTTTGAGAAAAACGCTCTTTTTCCACTTTTGTTAGGAAAGACTTGGATTGAGAAAGACCAGATCCAAAGGAAAGTAGAGGAGGAAGCTACAGAACAAAAAAAACAAGAATTAAGGGACTTCATAGCTAGAAAAATAGAGCGACTAATACAAGAACAAGAGGATAAGTCGAAGCAACAAAGGGCTAGGGAATTATCTGTTGAATTTGAAAGAACACAAGACGACTTAAAGAACCTATCCATGCAGGAAAGAAGTGTAACCACCCCAGAAATAATAAGAGAAGAGGTATTACCTTTGAACCCTTTGAAAGACCCTCAACAGTGCGAAGTTACTACGCTAAGAGAAGATAATAATAAGAATGGAAAGAGGAACCCATAGACTTAGATCATAGGAAAGAAGGAAAGAAATCTCGGTAAGAATAAAGCAAAGTTAGAAAAACTACAGGAAGTTCCAGAGAAGACTTCGCAGAAGGTAGGCTTGCAGAACTTGAACCCTTCCGGAATAGTAGGACCGTGCAGAATGGGACTTCGCCATGACGAAGCTATATGACCATTTGGAGGCGTCCCGACCGTTAGAATGATGCTCCAGAACGGTCAGAAACACAGTTATTGCTGTAAATACTGTCGTTGGACCGTTGGGACCGTGCCACAACGTACTGATCCTTATTGATTGAGGCATTTCGACCCGTTGGAGGAATCCGTTACGACGTTGCTTATTTTACCCATCGGATGCTACGTTGGGACCACTTTTTCCACTTTTGATTATCTGAGCTAAAAAAGAACCAATTGCATACCACGTTTTGTTGTCCAGACCTCGCCGTTTGTTTGATTACCTTGTCTGCATGTTCGCCTACCCGATCCCCATCCCCTTGATTACAAGTGTGAATGTCGGGAGAACATAGTGCGTTAGAAAAGTCTATGGAGGAGATTCTTATAGATCTCATGGCCGAGAAATTCATGTCTATAGGAATACAGGTGTCATCGACTAGCACATTGCAAGCATCCCCGTCGACTGGACGTCAGTCTAGCCGAACTGCGACTAAGAAACGAAGCAAGCACCGCGATGATCTGGCTAATGCGAAGTAGATCCCGTTGGTCTTTCTAGATTACATACCACCTTTGGCTGGTGATGTTATGCATGACAGTGTCCCGCATGAATTTGAGTACAAGTTGATCATTGCATAACTCCCGAAGGGGATACGTGCAGTTGGACCCCAATTGGGACTGATCCTAGTTCTCAATATCAACGACTTCAACCTCAGAGACTGGAAGAACTACACGATGTTCACGTCGCATAGGTACCTGATGAAGACGACTGGTAAGAAGCCTCGAATATTTCCCCATCCGTGGATTAAGGAGCTCGCGCGATCAACGATTTTGAACATGATGAAGATCCCTCACTTCCGCCGACATCAGGAGGTTAACTCTTGCGTTAAAATCCTCTTGTCATGCTATCATGGAGGTTATCTTTGGTTAGATAGGCACATCACTGTGGATCTGACACTTATCCACCTGATCATTGGATTGAGCATGCAGGGACTGGACCCTTGACAATTCTACCCAGGGAAGACTTTAGACCGCTCCCTGGCACAACGCATCAAGGAAGACTATGGCAATGTAGAGAAGGTAAAGTGAGGCTACAAGGTAGCCTCTATCCAAGATGGCGCAGTGCGCCTTTCTTTCCAACTGATTGCTAGAAAGTTCGTCAGAAATAACCGACTGAAATAATTCACAGGCTTCGTAGTGGACCTCGTAGAGAAGTGCGTAGAAGGAATGCAGATGGATTGGGCAAGTTACCTCATCAACGAGATGGAAAAGGATTGCCACGAAGCACAAGATCAAGGGTATGAATTCCATTTCAATTAGCTATTGGTATTGATCGCATTTGTTGATTGGAAAATGCCGGAAGGAGCAACGTTCCCAGAAGTTGAGACATCGAAGCCGTTGGCCGCAAGGTTCTCCACCTTGTGGTACATGAATGAGATGGCAAAGCAGTGGCAGTTGAATGTTGTCTTCCATGCTTACTACCTACAACTGAATCATGCCATTGAATCATTTCCATGGATGACACCAAATACACTCCATCAGTACAGATCATTCACGAAGTTCTGTGCAGACCGACACATCATCTGCATCACCGCGCGCAAGGATGAAAGTAAGGAGGAGTTGTAGTCTTATTATAAGCTGACCGATGAAGACATGGAAGAGATCACTAAAGAATGGTTAGCAGAGTTCCTTGTATCGGTGGAAGATGCAGAACTCTCCGACCCCGACATCATAGGAAGTCCATTGGTCACCCGAGTTTAATATGATGGACAAAAGAAAAAGAAGAAAAAGGAGGAAGTGCATAACATAGAAACTGGTGAGGAGGATTGCGCCTCAGAGGAGAGTAGGCTTGATTCACCTACAGGAGGAGGAGGAGACGAAGTGAACCAAGAGGAAGGAGGGGAATAAGGAGAAAATCAAGACAAAGGCAAAGCTACACCACTGAACGATCCCCTCACCATAGCAGAAACATCGCAGAAGAGGAAGGTTTCCCCGGAGAAACCTTCGGCAAGAAAGAAGGCCCACACCAATAAGCCTTAATCGATGAATGTGCTCATAGTGGATGATGTATATCTCATCATCGCAGCCATGGAGGACACTTCAGAAGATATCTTACAGAGACATGAAGAGAAACAAGAAACACTGTATGACAGAATAGAGAAGGATCTCAAGGACATACAAAAATCTATCCATTCGAGCCACGCAGTACCAACTACACCTTCTTCAATGGAAAATGTAGAATTAGGGGATGATCCCACCCAATTACGAAGATTAGTCGATGCAATAGAGGCTCGACTTCGTCGAGTCCAAGAAGAAAAGGAACAGGCTGCAGAAGTCGCGAAGAAAGAAAAGGAGGAGGTATTAGAGCATCTTCGAATTGTGCAGCAGGAGAAAGATGAAATTAGGGCAATGTTTGAGGAATACAAAGAGAAGATGCAGAAAGAAAAAGACCAACTAATTGTAGAGAAGACTATGCTCAAAGAGGCAGTGATTAAAGCACTTCTCTCTGTGCAGGGCTTGACACAGGAGGAACCAAAGTCAACTGAGATGCAAGTGTGGAAGCTTGTCGAATCCATTGAGAAGCTTCAAGCACAGATAATAGAGTAAGAACTCCAAGCAGTACCTAGCACTCCACAAGAAGTGCGCGATCAGAGGGAAGAAGCTACCATGAATGCATTAGAAAGAATTAGGGCACTGGCCTCAAAGTGCAAGCAACTGAGTGATCGAAGTGAGAAGACCTATGAGCACCTTGCAGAAGATCTGGAGTTGAGGAAATTAGAAGCACATCTCCAGCAGGAGAAGTAGCAGGCGTCCACCATGCAAGCACAAATGAAGCTTATTACTGCAATCGAGAAGATGAAAATATCACAGGAACAACGCGTAGTTCAACAACTGGTTACTGCCATCCAGAGAAGAGTTATTGAGGTTACACAGAGACTCAAGCCGGTGCAGGATGAAGCCTGCACGCTTTTTGAAGAGATCGAAGGACAAGGCTCACAACTGGAACAGGTGGTCACAATAGTGGAACAACACCTGGAAGGGCCTGTCACCAAGCAAGTAATTCAGGAGTTCATCGAGCAGGAAGCTCTGGAGAAGCAATAAGTCCAGGCAGCTTGAGCTAATCTCAAGGCCTTCGAAGCAGTGTCACCCAAATCTGAGTGACTTGGGATGAGTCACAAGTGAGTGTTGGGGGCATGTTGTCCCTCGACCAAGTTTTGAGGAAACATTATTCGTGTTTTATGGACTTCGACGGGTTGGTCGAAGATGGAGCGCCTAGGCAGAGATGAGATCGCAGGATCTCACTTGTTTTGCAGGGTTTTTGGGCTTTTAGGGTTTATGTAATGGGTTAAGGGATGTCAGCCCATGGGTTTTACCCATGTTTAGGGATTTTTGTAAATGTATAAATAGGTATATAGGCGATGTGAGAGGAGACTACTAATTGTTGGTTGGCTTAGTGCATGACTTGTTGGCTTTGTGAAAAGAATATGTTAAGACTTTCAGAGCTAAGTGCAAGTGATTGTAAGAGGCTTTGTGCACAGATTGTATAAGGCTTTATGATAATAAGGAGTTGGCTTTGTGCCTTGACCTGATTTTGGGAAGGAGTATCTGGCGGGTTGTGCACAGATCTCCTGTCCTCTGTAGAGTTGCGCTCTGTGTCTTTGTGCAGAGGAGTCAAAGAATGTAGAAAGATTGAAGATTAATAAATAAGAGAAGAAGAAGTTGGTGGACGTAGCCCCACACTGGGGTGAACCATGTATATCCTGTGTTCTGAAGTGCTTTGTGTGATGTTGTTGATGTTGTTTATGTGCTTATTTGCTTAGTGTTGTTGTTATAACATATAATGGATGCATATGATGTTGGTGCTTAGTGCTTTATGTATGATGAATGTCAGATTTGATTTAATGCTATGTGCTAAGAGGTTTTAATGGATTGATCTTGATTGTTACTACGTTGATCTATAAATAGGGTTTAATATTCAATGTGAATGAGACTCATGAACTAATGCATATTATTGGCTAAGTTCTCGTTTAACTGTTGTAATCACAGATCTGTGTCCCAGCTAGGTTGTAGACACCTGAGTCCTACAACCCCCCCTGCCTCTACCTCGGGTGAGACTTCATCTGCTTCGCGGGTGTTGCCAAAAGGGCCGGTAGTTACGGCTTTGTTGGTGCGTTGTTGAAGTGTTGAACCCTGGGCCTGCCCCTGTGCCAACATGTTGTTACATACACTAACCCTTCAAGAAACTTTGTCCCGAAGTTATAGTAATTTTCAATACAAGGGTAATAATACATGATTCATACATCCAGATCAAATAAGAAACATCATTAATTTAAAACACTCATACATACTAGTGTACATGTGCAAGGCATGTATGTGTAGCTAGCACATACAAAACTCACGCGTGTACTAATGGCAATAATTAACATATCTAATACAATTAATCTTCATAAGAATAAATCAACCGTTTACAATATTAGCATAATCCTTTAATTATAACAATTTAGTACAAAACAACATTTAACTAGATAATTGAAACTCAATTAAGCATTTTTTTTAACAAAAGAAAATAAGACACTTATTCTATAAGATTAGAAACCCCACACACTCTCAACTACTTCTAATTATTCTGCTTCCCTAACCTACTTCCATCTTCTATCCCTATCCTTCCTATGTCGGACTATCTTGGAGCATCAACTATATTGACCTAACTATAGATAGAACTCGTAATTGGAAGTGTCAACTGCCTTGACTAAGCTTCCCTAGCAGGCAACTGACAATCATCATCACACGCCCAGGGGAGCATGATCTAACACAATCCTCCCATGACTCCAGGTTTTAGAGGATACACGGTGGGAAATGGCTCCACCCCTCCTGATAGAACTAGGGTCAACACCCTATCATGGACCATACAATGGAACTCTGTTGTTGGGATTTCTTTATCGTATTTATTTAGTTTCAGGCAATCTCACTACCTGAAAACCTGCACTTTCCCACATATCATAGCAATTCCTTTGAACCAACATAATTTCATATACAAAGATTCATACCATATTGTTCCTTTGTTCGATGTTCATGACATTAACCATTTATTATCATCATCCTTTGGCTATTTAATAGCCCATTAATCTGCAGATTAGTTTATAACACAAACTCATACATATCCATACATTATTATCATGAAAATGCATTTAATGATATCATTAACTCGATATCCGTGTACCAACACATTTAAATTTCAAAACTTTCAAGCTAGAATTAGGTGGCATAATATCCATCATAGTTCAAATAATGATAAACATTCACAGTATTGACATTCACATAAGTCCATATGTCTAAAATTTTAAGTGTATCACTAATAGTTTCACAGTTAATAAGCAAATAAGATACAATTAGGCCATAAGTAATTCTAGTTGTCTAAGTAAAAATTTGGCATTACATACACCCAACCTTCGGGAACATAGTCTTGAGGTGGTCAAAAAAGTGAGGGATGATCTCATCGTAAGGTCTCTGCATCCTCCCAGGTACAATATCATGGGCTATACTTGTCCCACTAAACCTTAACTTGGTCTACCAAACGGTTCCTGATTTGTTAGACCCTACGGTCCAATATGCGTAATGGTTCGACCATGATGGTTTCCACGTCCAAGACCTGCAATTCCTTCCAATTTAGTTTGTGAGATTTGTCAACAATATAATGACGTAGAACATATACATGAAAAACATTATGAGTTTTATGCAAGTGGGATGAGAGTATGAGGCGATATGCAATGGGTCCAATTCTCTCTTGGATTTTAAACGGTCCTATTAATCGAGGTGACAACTTTGTCCCCTTCCCAAACTGAATGGTACTCTTATTAGTCCTTATATGAATGAAAACACGATCTCCCACTTTATAAGTTTGGCCAGTCATGTGTGCATCAACATAAATTTTTTGTCTATCCTGTGCCTACTTTAGCCATTGTCTAATCTGAACCACCTGTTCCTCCATATCTTGAATCAATTCTATCCCTACTGTCACTCGGTCTTCTAACCTTTCCCAACTCAACGATGTCCTGCATGGCCTTCCATACAAAGCTTCATAGGGCGACATTCCAATTGAGCTGTGAAAATTGTTATTTTAGGATAACTCTACTAAAGGTAAGTACTTCTTTCAATGGGTTTTATTATCCATAACATACATCCTAAGCATGTCTTCCATAACCTAATTTATTCTTTTTGTTTTCCCATCTGTTTCAGGTTGATATGTTGTGCTCAAGTTTAATTGAGTCCCCAATGTTGACTGCAAACTTGTCCAAAACTGCGATATGTATCGAGAGTCCCTGTCTAAAAAAAAA
Source organism: Picea sitchensis (assembly GCA_010110895.2). Lineage (NCBI taxonomy): Eukaryota > Viridiplantae > Streptophyta > Pinopsida > Pinales > Pinaceae > Picea > Picea sitchensis. The sequence goes on from SNQJ01S0005617.1 coordinate 31,078, forward strand.
ATAGTGGGTAACCCATGCAAATGGATGACTTCACTTATAAAAATGTGTGCCACATCAGTGACATCATAAGTGTCTTTGATTGGAATAAAATGAGCACTCTTCGTCAAATTATCAACTATAACAAGAATGGCATTGTGCCTCAGTGATGTGAGTGGAAATCCCACAACGAAATCCATAGAAATGACTTCCCACTTGGACATAGGGACATCATGCAGTTGTAGGAAACTTGTTGGGCGGTGATGACCAACCTTCACTTGCTAACACTCAAGGCACTTGGCGAAAAAATGGACTACATCATGCTTCATGCCCACCCAGAAGAAAATCTTCTCCATGTCTGAATGCATTTTCTTCACACCTGGATGCGTATAGTAAAGTGCTCTATGGGATTCCTTGAGTACGATGCACCAAATATCCCCACCTTCAGGGATGTACATCCTTCCCTGATATCTTAATAGTCCATCTGCTTCAAGGCTATATCCTTCATACTTTGGTTCTAACTGCATCCCACTCTGGAAGGATGAAGTAACCTTTAAATACCAACTATCTCCAAGAAGTTTCCGTAACACTCGCTCCCTCAGATTAAATTTTAAGGGCACCAAGGAAAAGATACATGGTCTTATGCTGAGGGCGTCCTCAACCACATTCTCCTTTCCCTTGATGTATAAAATTCCAAAATCATACTCACTCATAAACACACTCCGTCGCCTCTACCTAGCATTGAGATCCCTTTGAGTGAAGATATGCTTTAAGCTTTCATGGTTTGTTTTGAGCTTAAAGCTTCGTCCCACTAGCTAATGCCTCCAAAGGTTCAGAGCTAGCATTACAACTGTCAATTCTAAATCATGAGTAACATATAACTTAGGGTTTAAACGAGCACACCTTTTTTTTATTTGCGGAAATGCGAGGGGGAAACATGTGGATCCCATGCAGGTTCTGCGTTGTCTAACAGGTAAGTTGCCCTTATAAAAAAAAAATCTTTTATATTTGTTTTTTTTAATTATATACATAAAAATAAAATAAATGTATTTGTTATATATATATATATATATATAATGATAATAATAAAATAAAATTAGTTATAAATAAATAGTTATATTTATAACTTTAAATTGAATTAAAGAAATTATTTAAAAAACAAAAATAAATAGTTTTATTTTAAATTCAATTTTAATTCAATTTATAGTTAAAATTTTCTAAAAATTATAGTTTAAATTAAAAAAGAAAGAAATAAAAGGAATGAAATTAAAAAAATTCTTTACCCTTTCTCTGAGTCCAACTCTCTCTTGCTTATCCTCCTCTCTAGAATCTTTCCCCTCATTAATTTCCCATCTACCTTATCTTTGTCATTAATGTTACCTACCTTTAATATGATAAAATAATCCTCTCCCTTATTATTTTTGTTACATTACTTAGTTTAAATAATTGATAAGTATTTCAATAATTAATTTATTTAGATTAATCTTGTTATAAAAATCATGGAGTTAACTTGCTCTAATAAATACAATAAAGATTGATTGTTAGTTTTCCCCTTTAGGTGATTCTTCATATCACCTACCACTCTTCATATTTCTCCTCATTAATATTTATAATTCTACACAACACAATCACAAAAATTATGTATCCAACACAATCACAATCACAAAAATTATGTATCCAACAAAACTAAACTAATTTAAATAAATAAAAGGAAAACAACTTTCATAAATAAAGTCATTATTTTATAATTAAAATTATCAAATAATAAATTATTAATAAATTTAATAAAAAAATTGAAAGAGTGAAATTTAATAAAATTTATTTATTTAATTCAAAATATAGCCAACCATATTAATCTATATATTAATTAACAAAATGCATGAAATTAAATTTAATATAAATTATTAAAAAAAATTAATAACTGATAAAAATTTCTAAATAATTAATTTATTTAGATTAATCTTGTTATAAAAACTTGTTAATCACCTTAACAACACAATTGACGAAATACAGCCTCCTGTTGAGTCTCTACTCACCCACCACCTTCACATTTCCCACAATACTACACCCACACCAACAACAAAAATGGTATCCAAATTTAACCTATGTAACCAAACGAACTAATTTCAACAAATAAATAAAACAAATCACAAATAAAATTATTTCATAACAAAAAATCACCAAACAACCACAACAGTTCAATGAAAGTATCCTAAAAGAAATTCTCAATGTACCCATTGGTCAAACAGAACAAACCATACACCCTATAAAATAATTAAATGAAATGCAAAATGGAATAAATGAATATAAAATGAAAGCCAAAAAAATTAATGAGAGATAGGGTATGAGATATATATATATATATATGATGAAAGTATATGACAAAACAATCTATCTTAAACATTTGCAAACCTTTAAATATCTTTTCTTCTAACAAATACAACTTTCATTTACATAGCTAAAAGTTTCATCATACAATATTTCTATACAAATTTTACATCATATCAAAACCTTATAATAATCCAATATGTCATCTACCATAAATTTCCAATTCCAAATAAAAATACATCATATCAAAACCTTATAATAATCCAATATTTCATCAACCATAAATTTCCAATTCCAAATAAAAAGGTCTTAAATATGTCACATAGACAATATGATACTCCAACATAAAAAACAATTAAAACACTTTCATCATGTAATGAAATAAATTTATAAGAAAAATGAGTTATCATTTTAAAAGTCTACAGAAGTATACATACTCTACCCCCTCTAGATTTGAACTTGTGACCTCTTAGGAGGAAACACATGTTCTTAACCATTATGCCCAGTCAGGTTATTCTTTATATATGTTAATATAACGAATTAATTTATTTTAATATTTATACAAATATAAATAATTAATTTTTTAGGTTGAATTATAGTTTAGTGATCGTGATTATATTTTTTTTTGTTTGTTAGTTTGTCCGTGACATGTGGGACTAACATGTGACTAAGAAACACCCGGGGATCGCACCCGACCTGAGCCACACCAACCCTTAACATGGATGGATTTTTTGTCCCCGCAGGTTTCGAACCAGTAACTTTAACATCACAGAGCATCTTAACAACACACTCTGTCACCGACTATCCTACACCTCAGAGACGATTGATGATTATATTTGATCAAACTAAATTTTAAATTTTTGTTGTATACAATTTATTTATTTATTATTATATTGAAAATCATAGTAATTAACGTCCACTCAAACCATTAATTAATAATTATATTTTATATCAATTTTTGTTATAACTTTCACTATTTTAATTAAAAAAAATTAAACAAATATTTATAAAATATATATTTATATAATTAAATTAAACAAATATTTATAAAATATAAAATAACATAATTAAAAGTGTAAGTAGTTAAATATTTTGTCATACTGATAAAGAGGTCTTAATACCTCATAAATTAAAATGAAAATGGGAAAAACAATCCATTTATAAAATAGTTATGATTGTAATATAATATTTATAAAATTAATTATATTTTAAAATTATTTACTAATTACAATATTTTATTTTGATTATTTTAATTAAAATTTGATAATTTATAGATGTGTTATTTTTTATAATTTATTGTTATGTTGAAATTACAATTTTTTTAACAAGTTTTATTTATATTAATATGGTATAAAAAAAGTTTACAACAATGATTATTTGTGGCTTGCCAAAAAGGAAATCATGCTATAAAGATAATCATAATAGCATTCAAAGTATATAATAATTTTCATGGCTATGCCTAATCAATTTACATAGATTTAAGACTTCGTATGAACTAAAATAAGAATAGGACAATAAAACTAATAATGATAGAACATAAAAAAGTACGATTACATATAGTGACAACGTAGGATGATCATAGAAAATGACAAAAAGGAGATTTATCAATCCTTGCCTAAAGGGCTTGGAGGCTTGGGTGGTTGAAGATCAGGAATAACATTGTTGATGTCTTGTTCAACATCCTCATTAATGATAATCGGATTCGAGGAGGTTCCTTGGGAGTTCCAAGTGCCATCCTTGTCATTGGATTACTAATCTGCCACCTCAATTTTGATACCAAAGACCAACCTAAAGACAACCTGAAACTTGGCTTCAAATAACATGAATCTATCCAACAATGGCTTGTTTTGAGCTCCCTGCTCCTGGAGCACTTGGGCAATGAGGGCATTGGTGAGCTAGTTGTGCTCAATATATCTGAAAGCCTTGGTGTCTTTGCGCCTTGAGAAACTAGAGTCAGAGAACCACCCCTCAAAATCTTGCTCAATCTATGCTTTTTCCACTTGTGTCCACTTCGCTATAACAATTTTCTCCAAGTTGTCAACCTCTTCTTTTAACTTAGTCAAGAACATTGTTTAGAAGGTTTGCTTGACCCTCTTGGCCACCCTTTCAACTCTAGTCATAGAGGGTGTTATAGCCTCCCAAGGAGTAGGCCGAGAGACATTCCTTCACCTTCTCATATAACCCTTTCAACTAGATTCAAGAGCCTCTGCATCACATTAATTTGCCTTGTCAATCAAAGGACCTGAGACTAGGGATGTGAGGACCCAATGTACCGCAAACAAGGAACTGGAACAACCTCCACCATTGAATAAAACCAATGGCACGAAGAAATGGAAAACACAGAGACCTATTGTCTAACCTTCGTGCCTAGGACCCAACCACCGACAAGAACACCAAGAGAGCCAAACTATTAAACCAGAATGAGCCTGAGCCCAGAGTCTCCCTAAAATTTCCCTAACCCCTCTGACCGCTACTAGTTTAGTTAGCTAGTCCAGTATAACAAAGGGTTTATATCCCATACCACAAGCACAATAATAGAAACTAGACCACCATAGAGCAAAATTCCAACAAAACCATGAAATATCTTCGAGACGATTGCAACAAAGTATTGAAATTACAATTTTAACTTTTATGTAAAAATTATATGAAAAAAAATCATTTAAATTTTATTAAAATTTCAAATTAATTAATTAAAAAAACTGTTTAAATTATTCTAAACCAAACTAAATTATTAGAGATAAAATTCCGTATTCAAAATTTTAAATTTACTAATTTAAAAAAAAAAATATTATTTAAATTATTGTAAAACAGACTAAATTATTATTGTTAAAATACCATACTCAAAATTCTTATATTCACATAAAACTATAACTTCCTATAAAATTGTAAAATTTTCTAACACAAAAATTTGGACTCATCTATTTATCAAACAAAATTTGTTTCGTCCGCTGGCCACATCCATGATTCAATAGTGTAAGGTGACTCTTCACGTGTTTCTTCATGCGAGGTTACTTGGCAGACAAGAAAGAAAGTTTTTCCTTGGCCTACAAGCAAAGCACAATTAGTAGAAGAAACCATGTCGTGAATTCCTATAAATATGAACATGCATGCCTCTCCTCTCATCTTTCATCATTGCTTTGCATCTCCTCTGTGAGATCCTGATCTTTTCTTCCCATTTGAGAATTACTGAGTTTGATTTGGAAGCTTCATAAATGGGAAGAGGAGATAGTTGTAGTTCCCAGGATACATGCCCCTTCCCATCTCACTCTGGTTGGCCAATGTTATTGGTAAGAAGGCATTCACTATCATTTCACTCCTCACCCCCACGTCCTAAAACATGCCTTTCACTACCTTCAGCCTTCCCCTCTGACCATTCATGATCTCCCCCTCTCCCAATCCCTCCATAGGTACTTAACATTAGTATCAAAGCACCTGCCTTGGCCAAAGAAGGGA
>SNQJ01S0005617.1:53647-65271 GCA_010110895.2 Picea sitchensis
CCATGAGAGTACTACCTTCTATAAGTGTTGTGAACTTTAGAAGCTGAACATTAGAAGCTGATTGATTGTGGGATTTCTTTTCATCTTTGTAATCTACTTCTACTTGTGCTATTTTTGTTGAGAATAGATCATTATAGTCATCGTATAAACAACTAAATTTTTCATCCACACCATTCGATAAATATACATATTTCATACACCCATAGACATATTTCATCTTTACATGTTTTTTTCATATATTTAGTATTGATTCTCAACTCTCTCCTACAATCTTTGCGTGAGTTTTTTTTAATAATTAAAACTAGTAGATACTCAAGTTGAAAAAAAATTTCAATTATATAAAGTTGTTTTTATATAATAACAACATGCCATCATATGAGATGAGAGATGAGCAGAGTTTGCACTATACCAACTGACCTTGAGAAATGGTTGGGTTTCGTCTTTTGTTTCATTTTCGTGCAAATGAATGTAATATTCTTCATATTTGACATGTTTTCATACCTAAGATTTAATGAGCCAAATAGATGTATCGTCACTTTTCACTTTCTGTAGGCACGTTGAAGTGGGGCTTCCTTAGATATTTAATTACAAGTGAATGTAAAGCTTCATCATTGAACCATGTCGACCAAGATGTGTTTTTGGGAGAAACCCCTTTTACCTCTTTTCACCATCAAAATAATTGTTGTTCTTTTTTAATATTAAGTAGAGTTAGGTAACTATAAATGGAAGACAACATCCATGGAATATATGGACTTTAAAAAGAGCACAAAAAGAAGGTGAGTAGTAATACTACAACCTATTGTAGTTTAAAAAAAAACTATATTTTCGAACCTATATTATCTTCATTTTGTTCGACGTTCCCTTCCCCTGTTTCGAGGGTATGCTAGTTATATAAATGTTTTCTGTTTTGGTATTTTTGGTAGGAATCTGGTGTAAATTTAGGTTAAAACATACATTTTTGTTTTTTAAATTGCATTTTTAAATGTATAAATGGATTCAGGGGGTGCTACTGTAAAACTTAAAAGTTTGAGACATTCATTCGGATAATATAAATTTAACCATTCAAAATTATAAATTCAACTATTTTTTATCAAATTTTAAACAAAATTAAACGGATAATCGCCCCTGGAAAAAACCAAAACTTAAAAGATTTTGTTGTGATAAGGTGGGGATCTTTTTCAAAGAAACTCTTTTACAATTTCAGAGGAAAGTTCTTTACTGGGTTAAGTAGCAGGCTGATCATATGCAGGCGGCTGTGATAGTTGATATTGGACATATCAACATGGGTTTTCTATGGAAGAATAATAGGGTTGGTAATGCCATATATTAATAGGGATGGTAATGAACATGTGTCTTAGATTCTTGGTCTCAAATGTGGTTCAAATAGGTGTTTAAATCACAACTTTATTTTTCGAACTTCAATTTTGTAATCTTAAATTTGGAGCACCTTTTAAATGTAATCTGGATGGTTTGAGGAGGAAGTTTTTCAATCTCTAGTAAATGAAGGAGGTGTGGAAAATCTATGATACTCATCTTTCTACAAGTGAAAAATTTGTAGGATCATTAAGTGTTACAAAAGAGAGCGAATTTCTAGGTTGGGGAAAGATACAAGAACATAGAGTTAATGCTTAAGGATCTTGAATTGGAAATATCAGAGACGTTCTCCGAAAATATGAGAGTAGTTAACGAAGCGGAGGTTCTAAGATTACAAAATTTGGAAGTAAGGAAAGTGCAGTGACTTTCTAGGTTGGGGAAAGATATAGGAACATAAATTAAATTCTAAGTAAGGAAAGTGAAGTTGTTGAGGGATAAGGAGATGGACTAGAGGAAGAAAAGTGGCGCTACATGGCCAAAATTAGGTGATTGGAATACCATTTGTTTTTATAAATTTGTAAACCATCATAAAAATATTAATACTATTTGGGCAATGATAAATTATGGAGGTGTTCCTATAAGAAGTTTCAAGGATTAGTTAAGTTGGGGAATAAACATTTTGCAAATTTTTATGAAGAACCATAGAGGACAAATATAGTAAAGATTGTCAAAGTAACTTCCTTTTTTGCAAGGATACTCTCTGAAGAGGATGACCAATTGTTGTATGAGGAGGTCTCAAAATATGATCCATTGTCTATCTTGTCTTCTTTTCACAAAGATAACAACCTTGGTCTAGATGGGTGCACTATGAAGTTATTCCTAGGATTATTTCAAAGTATGGGTGATGATTTACTCCAAGTTGTGGAAGAAGCAAGCACTGAAGGGAAGGTATTAGGCTATTTCAATTCTACTTTTGTTGCACTTATTCCTAATGTTGATAACCTTGAATCCTTTGATGATTTCAGAGCTATTGTTGTGTGTGTGTGTGTGTAAGATTATTTTAAAGGTGTTGGTTTTCATATTGAAGAAAATTTTGTCCAAGTTTATCTCTCTTGAACAATTTGGATTCTTAGAAGGTTGAAAAATACATGAAGCCATAGGATCATCTCAAGAGGGACTTCATACTATTAAAACTAACACTTGCCAATGATGGTGATCCAGTTGTATAATTTATCTAATGCTTATTACAAATTGTTGTAGCTCTACTTGAGATTACTTATAATTCACATTGGTTTTAATTTATCTCTAGTTAGATGGATCATGGGGTGTGTCACATCTATTTCTTATGATGTATTTATCAATGACTCAACGTCTCCATTATTCAAACTTTCAAGAGGTTTTAGATAGGAGTGTCCACTATATCCATATTTATTTTTGTTAGTGGCTAAAGGGTTGAACACATCCATTATAGAAGCCAAAAGGACAAGGAATATTCAAGGTATCAGGGTTGGAGGCAATGAATCACTTTTTATTTGTGGATGATATAATTATGTTTTTGTTATGGTTATGTACAGGAGGGAAGGAAGTTCAAGGAGATATTATAGTTACATAATAAAGGTATTGGAATGGAAATAAGCATACATAAGTCTACTATGGTATTCAATGAACTTGAGGAGGCACTGGCATAGAGTTCGAGAAGATATTTCCCTTTCAAACTCACTGAATTTCAAGAAGGATTAAAGTATATGTGTTTCAATATTAAACCTAATGGTTATGGAAAGAGACACTAGACTTGGTTACTCTCTAAGATTGAGAAGATAATCAATTTCTAGTACAATAGGTGGCTCTCTAGAGGTGGTAGATGTTGGGAAATATTGAACAGAGAGCGAATGCGTGTTGGCAAATATTAAACAGACAACGAATGGTTGTCATTGATGGCAAGTTTGTATCAAACAGGAATCCCGTTGCAACAAGATCACGATTCAATCATAGCCATTGAATCAAGAATGAATCTAGACCTTAGATCCTAGTCCTTGTCGGAGTTTTGGGGATCGAGAGTTGAAGAAGTTTTGTAATTTCATCCACAGGAATCCTGATTTCGCGATATGCGAATTTCTGCTTTAATCGCAGCCATTGAATCGAGAATGAATCTAGACCGTTGATTCTAAATCCATGTCGGAGTTTTGGGAATCGAGATTTGGAGATGTCAAAGTTTATCAACATCAGGACTTCCAAAATCGCGATATGCGATATTGCGATTTAATCGCAGCCATTGAGCCAAGATCAAATATGGACCGTTGATCTAACTTCATGTCGGAGTTTCGAGGATCGCATGTTGGAGATGTCAAAGAAACAATGCAACAAGACTTCCGATTTCGCGATTCAAATGTAACCGTTGAAACAAGAGTGAACCAGGAACGTTGATCACAGCCTGTTTCAGAGTTTCGTGAATCGCGATTTCAAAAGGAAAAGAAACAGAGGTCAACATCCTGATTTCGCGATATGCGATATCGCGATCCAATCGTAGCCGTTGAAACGAGTTCATATCTGGACCGTTGGTTCAGCTCCATGTCGGAGTTTCGTGAATCGCAATATGGAGAGATAAAAACTTGAATTATGAATTCACGACATGCGAAATCGCGAAAGCGCCTTTCACATAAAGTTGTGGTCACAGCCCTTGGTCACAGGAAGAGAAGGAGTCAGTCCAGATAAGCTCCATTTCGGAGTTTCGGAGATCGAGACATGTAAGTGTCGAGACACTTGGGAAAAGGAATTCCGAAATGCCGAAACAAGAATAATAAAAGCCATCCAACGGTGTGGATAAGACTTGAATGAGATCTAAGGGTTATTTTTCTCTCACACACGTTTAACTCCTCAGTTACGAATATGATAAACTAAACAAACTCATGATTTTGAATCAGTTAGTGTTTCAGTTACTAGGACAGGTGTTCTTGTTTTGTCTAAGGGAAGGTGAAGTGGAACCATCAGGAAGGTGTGTATAAAAGAAAATGAGACAAACTGTATGCGGTTGGCTGTTCTGGATGAAAAAGAATGAAACTGTAAGAAAATAAAAAGGAGAGGATGCGCAACATGAATTTGAGCATATGTGCAAAGTGAGATTAAACGCAGAGAAGGATAACATAGCAAGTTGAAGCAGAGCAGAATGACATAAAAAGTAGATGCAGAGCAGACCTGCTGAACAGACAGAGGAAGAGAAGATTTGCAGAACAATTTGTAGAAGATCAGACTTACAGAACAAAGAAAGGTTGGTAAGAATTGATTTATCTATGTAGTTGTCTGTGTATTCATTATTTGATATTTTAGGGAGGTTGGGAGGTGCTCGGGAGGACTGTTGTCCTCAGAGGTTCAAGTGGGTGATTGAACACAAGAAGTTGGAGCTTCCATCTGGTTGCAGCCAGAGAAACTAGGGTGGCAGGGTGGTGCAAAGGAGAACTCTTGTTCTCTGTGATACAGGTTGGTGCCTGTATGATTGGAAGTTGGTGCTTCCATCCAGTTGGTGTTGGAAACACTCAGGGAGTTTGTGCTTCCTTCTAGTTGGTGCTAGAGAAACTAGGGAGTTGGTGCTTCCTTCTAGTTGGTGCTAGAGAAACCAGGGAGTTGGTGCTTCCTTCTAGTGGGTGCTAGAAAAACCAGAGAGTTGATGCTCTCAAACAAGTTGCAGCTTGTAAAACAGAGGTAGCAGCCTCACATTGAGTTGGTGCTCAATTGATGTACAGAACTTAAAAGACTGCCTATCATTTCGAAGAAGAAGAAGAGGTTTTCTCCCTTTATGGGTTTTCTCGTGAAAATCTGTCTCTGTATATAACTTATGTGTGACTGATGCTCTTTACTTTTACTGTCCGTATGCTGTATATTTTTTATGATCACTTGAAGAAAGAGTAATAATATTTTAATATTGTTAATATTCTTTAAGCTCAATAACAACTGATTCACGCCCCCCCCCCCTCTCAGTTGTTTTAGTAATTCCAACAGTAGATTGGTCTTAGTCAAATTTGTTTTAGAGGCCATTCCAATTTATTGGCACTCTTTGGCTCATATTCCCAAATGTATTTTGGAGAAAATAGAAAAGACATGTTTTACATTTCTTTGGAAATGAGGCTATGATAAGATTGGTACACATTTAGCTAAATGTTAGGCTATATCTAAGCCTAAATATGAGGGAGGATGGGGCCTTAATAAAATTCATATTTATGGTATATCTCTTGTTGCATAAACTCTTTGGAATTTGATTTCAAAAGAGAGATTTTGGAAGAGAATTATTAGAAAAAAATATATTGCTCCAGATACATTACTATATTGGAATAGCACTAACAAGAAAAGTGTTTCCAATGTATCTAATCAATGGAGAGCATTGACACTTTCCTTCTAATTGGAACCTCTCTTTCTTGGAAAGTTTGTGATGGCACACATGTAAGAGTGGGATGTGATGCTATCATGTCGTGTCGAAATGAGGTATATCTCCACGGTGAATTGATTCAATATCTTCAAGATATAGGTAGGCACACACATAATATGATAGGGCATACTATATCTACAAACATTTGGAATCAGGATTGGTTATCTAATCAAAATATTGGTTTGGATGGGGAACATGTGCATTCTTGGAATGTATTCCAATTTGAGTTGCACAGAGCTTATATTAGAAAAAAAAAAGAATTAAATGTTTTAGTGTGGGAAAAAATAAGATTGGTGGGCACTATACTGCTAAAATGGGATACAAGGGACTTCAAGCTAATGCACATTAGAACATAAGATGGTGGTGGGATAAAATATGGAAAAAAAGGCTCCTATGAAGACTAAAATATTTAAGTGGCTAGCTTTGATGAATAAGGTTCTTACTTGGGGGATGCTTCAGAAACAAACAAGGAATTCCTAGAATATGTCTGCATTGTAGATAGGGTGGTGAAACTACTACACATTTAATTAGAGAATGCCTTTTCTCTCAACAAATCTCAAGGGATATGGGTCATTTGATGGGTTTTAATGACATGCAGGTTGAGGGAAGTGTAGAGGAGTGTCTGAAGCTGATCCAGATTTAGGAGTGGAACGAACTGATTAACAAATTGAATATAATAAACAAGAAGATATGAAGAATAACACATATATCCAGTGAACAATATATTCTATTAAATAATGAAATAGGCTGAAATTGTAAAACTGCAGAACTGAAACACTCACTCGAATGATGGTAGCTATCTCTAAGAAGAGATGTGGCTTCTATGCACATCCGTCTGAGCAGAATGAACTACCATGAGGCTCTAGAGGCCTTTTTGATATTACTCATGAATGCAAAAACCCTAGACATCCAAAAACCTAACCCTAGGAGGTGAAACGTCAAAAGTCATGTGGGCCCCTATGGGTAAGTTGGTATCTCAACTTCCTAGGGTCGTAACTTTTTCATACGACCTCCGTTTTAGGCGCGTGATAGCCCATTGGAAAGGTCTTTCAGAGAACTACACATTTCGTTGTCAAAATTTGACTATGTCTATAGTTTGACTATGGAAAGCCAAAAAAACTTTGTTTAGGCCTCCAAAATGACCCTGGAAGCACAACAAGATGTGTTGACATGAAAACATACAAAATAATCCAGTTGGATTAGGTGAGAGGCCACTGTTAACGGGTAAATCGATAGATGCGGACATGAACTAATCCCCCTAGATCCACCTGGATCTAGAAAAAAACAAGACGGAACAATACGTTTTCCCTAGATTATGATCATTCAATTTAATTACCAAAAGAGGAATAGATAACATACCTTATGAATCGCTTCCTTATGTCTTTGTTGATCCTGCTTTGCTCCAATGCTCCTGTGGAATCAAATCTGTAATAACACAAATCAACTAACGTGAAAGTAGCAATTATGAAATTCAATGACAACCTAAACATGTGATCAAGGAATCATGTAATAAAATATCAATCATTTTATGGGAAAGAGACATGCCACCATATTATATTAATGAAAGATAGAAGATACAACCGAATCACCTTGATGTTGCAAGTTCCCTTTCAGTGGCCCTTAGTTCTGACACACACATACATTTGCTCTGACCTTTTGTATGAAGATTTCTCTCAAAATCTTGATGGATGAATGGAGACCTCAAGCATCACTTGAAATAAGATTCTTCACAGTCTTCAGCCTATTCTTTCTTCAATATCTATGCTTCTTTATGCTTGTACCTCTAACCTTTTCCATGAGAAGCCTATCATTATATAGGAGAAGCTAAAGTGGTTAAATACATGAGGATGATCCCATCAAATCAGAGAAGTCAGTAGGATCGTAACCACACAGACACCACTTCATATTTCCAGAAGATNTTGTACCTCTAACCTTTTCCATGAGAAGCCTATCATTATATAGGAGAAGCTAAAGTGGTTAAATACATGAGGATGATCCCATCAAATCAGAGAAGTCAGTAGGATCGTAACCACACAGACACCACTTCATATTTCCAGAAGATTCCACTTCTAGAAGCTGCTAGAACTTCTTTCCTCTTTTAGTTTTAAAGCGTCGCCGTGACCTGCCTATATATCATCCTGCGGAAATCCTGCGGACTGGCTATAGTAAAACATGCGGAAATTATGGATTTCCTCATTGTGTAAAGGGAGTTGCTCGCAGCGTCCTTTCAAAAATGCATCTTTCAAGGGTGGAAAGAGGTTGCTTTTCTTAGGCAAAAGATTATATTGGGAACCTGAACACACGTTTATGTAATCATCATCAGGGTGACCAAAATAATGTGTAACATAATGCCCCCCAAAGTATGAGACTGGAACTCGAGATAGCCGAAATACTTTGTAAAATAAGCATGTATGTGTTAAGAACTAGGGGCGCACCAATCAGGAACCTGTAAACAATCAAGCATCCGTACAATATCATATAATGTTTGAAGTAGGCATTCCCATGTCCAGACCGTAAATGATTGAAATCATAAATGTAGGTCATGGCCACAAATTATATAATGTGGATGCATGTCAACAAGACTCTGCATAGCCACTGGGAATACACTGTGGATCCATGCATGAAAAACTCAAGTATGAACATAGCCACGAGAAATACAAAGTGGAACTATGTGTCAAAACAAACCACAGATACTCCTTCGCAACCTAGACCAAAAATGATGAAGTCCAGTGTCTTCAATCCATCGTCTGTTAGTACGATTCTAGTCACGCGATTACATATGTTGAAGTCGAACGTGAATAGAAACCGCTTGATTTCCAGTCATTAATGAAAATTGTTAACAAGTGCAAGGGAAATCACCATTGATTTAAATGACTCCCAAGGTACCCCAGTACAATCCAACAAGTGTGAATGAATGAATTGAATTCAAACACTTGACATAATCTCTCGATTAGGGATCAATGATGTAGATCCACTGTCGAAAGCGAAGAACTTGCCATTGAGTCATGCAGGCTCTAAGGTACTAAATAATTTCTAAGCTTTTTTCCTGGATAATGAGCTAAAGTTGATAGGAAAAGGGTCGTCACAGGAGGGCCTTGATGTATCCCCCATTAATGACACAAAATAAGTAACAGATTTAGGGTAGAGAAAAATACATATGTGACTTGGGACTGACACAGGGAAGGCCGACGTGGTAAGAATGGAAAATTACAGATGGATGACTCAAAAGAAGGTTTCAGTTGAACTTCTCTTGAACATATGAATGACACGACAACGATCTTGTAAGTATTGACTCAAAGATGACCCGAGATATGAACTTGCAGAAGGTCAGACAAGAGACAAACGGATTACCCAACCCATATTCAAATGACGAAGAGGGGTGTCATGTTCAAGAGTGATGCTTACTGCCATTAGTACAGATACAGAGACAGATTCCTTTCCCAAATTTCCCCCCACCATTTCTGGCGAGTACCTCTTTATTTTCACTTGGTCAAAAACTTACCAAAAACAGGGGATCATTCCACGAACGGATTGCGTAAAAGAGGTAAGCATCTCATCTTCTATCTTTTCAATGGATTAATTTTTGTTTTTGATGGTAAAAAATCAAGATTTTTTGATGATTTGGGACTGCTAGTCGTGCGTTGGGGCCGCTGTGAGTGGCCTATAACGGGCCTTGCGGAAATCAACGATTTCCGCAGGTGCATTAAGGCACACTCACAGAAATTCCGCACTGTATTTGAAGTTTGTTTGCGACGGCCGGAAAACTAAAAATAAAAGTGAACGTTGACTCAATAAAAATCCCCAAAAATGTTGAAAAGGTGTGCTAAAGATCTTCTTTATTTCCGATGCAGGTGTTTACTTGCAAAGATGTTGGAATGGAGAGAGAGTGAGCACGAAGAAGATGATATTATGGCTTTAAATGATCCGGGGACTGTAAATTCACTCCGGCAATGTGGTCTATTAAAATTCTTCAAAGTTCAGGGCATGAGAGCCTAACAGAGATTACTAGAATATCTGCTTCATATGCGGGATTCAGAACAACAAGTGTTCCACGTGGGTGTTCATGTCCTCTCTTTGGGTATTGAGGATATTTATTTCCTGACAAGGTTGTCATGTTGTGGGGCACGCGTGGCTTTGACAGGTGGTCGAGGTGGTGGACTGCGCATGAGTGAGTACATTCATGAGCATTGTGACCCTGACGCTGAAAGACGTAAAGGAAAAGTAGCAATCCGAGGTGTGAGAGATTTGACCCTCAGGACCGTCTTGTTTACTATTTCATGGATGGCATGGAGTGCTTCGCCACACATGGCACTCCAAATTTACTTCCAATACGCTATTGAATGCTTGGAGCCTCGAGTATTCAATTGGTGTGACGGTCTATTACGCAGCATGAAAAATCAACTCACGAAAAGAAAGAACGGGGACCTCAAACAGTTCGGTTATGGGTCTATTTTAGTATCTTTCTTCCTCGAAAGAGTTCCACACCTACGCCTGCAGGTGGAATGGGGAATCCCAGCCCTGAGAGACCTACGAATGAAAAGATGGTGTGATCTGATGACACAGCATGTGGCGGGCTGGATTATGAAGTATGATGATGCATTCTTCAATTGGTTGGGACCGCAAATCTTGATGATTGATGATTGTGCTTATGTCAATCTAGACTTTCGGGGTGATCCAGATTTGGTTCTCCCTGAGGGATCTCAGTGGGGAGATCAAGGTAAGAAAGACATTTGTGTTTTTACAATGTTTTTATGAGTTTTTAAAATATTTAATGTTTTTTTGTTTCCAATCTAAAGACTAATCAAAAAAATTTGATCATGCAAATGTAGGGCCACATCGACCCCCAGGGTCTTCTCCTATTCATAGGCGAGGAGAGGCACGCGTAGTGGCTGGATGGGATGCCGAGGATTATGATGTGATAGAGTATAACCTAGAAGGCTTGACGATAGACATCCCTGATATATCCATCGAGGAGATCTCGAGGCGTTATCAATGCCATACTATAGGCGTATCCGACTCACTTAGTCGTTTACTACGCAAGGTAGCAAGAGTAGTAGTATGCTATTGCGAGAGGAATCCATGAGGCCATTTTGTAGGGGCCATGGGTTCTATATTTTGATATTTTGATCTTCAGATGAAAAATCTTTTTGTAAACATTATATCATTATATATATCTACATGAGGCTTTTACCGGTTTACTTTGCTCTTTGTACAATATGTGAAATGTGATTGGAATTACAAATGTCTCAAATGTCTGTCTAATACATAATTAACTAGAGCATCAGTTAATGTATTTAGACATCTAGGAATGTGTTGATATTCAATATAATTGAAATGACATTCCAAGAGGCGGATTCGTAAATATACCTGTAATAGAGTAGGGCTTCAGATAATATAGACATTGTTTAGCTGTAGAACTACTAGTTGTGAATCAAGTCGTATAATGAAGCCACAAATCCCAATTGAAATAGAACTACTCAATAATTCGATGATCACGCTATACTCTGCGATATTATTGGTCACTTGACCGAGACAAACACCTTGTAGACAAATAAGTTCGTTTGAGGGTGCATAGATTGCCCAAGCAGCAGAAGCTAAATTCTGGGTACTACGGCTAGCACCATCGGCGAAGCCAATGTAAGGTAGTGAAAACACTGACATCTAGAGACCAAACACAATGCAGGGTAAGTAGTCAGGGGTAAAATTCAAATAGCAGAAACACACTAAAGTCAAACACAAGATTATGATATAGTAAAAATACAAGTGCTTATGCAGAGATAGGCTAAGTGTAGTACTTCTTCAAGTAAAGCCCATTTTTGGGTTCACTCAAAGGAGTGCCATCGTAATCTACTAACTTGTATGCTCCCTTCTCTAATACTCTTTTAATAATATA
>SNQJ01S0005617.1:71565-84231 GCA_010110895.2 Picea sitchensis
TTTCTTCTAGGTTTCAATAACTAGGGTGGCATCGCGACGGGTTTTGTCCAATTGCATAAGATACAACAGACACTCCTCCTCAGCAGAGGTGTTTGGAATAATTTGGACGGTTAGTTTTAACGACGGAATTTCACATTCAATGGGTAGAAAAACTTCTAAACCGTACACTAATTGGAAAGGTGTAAACCCCATGGCTGACTTCACGGATGTCCGATAGGCCCACAACGCTGAGAACAACATTGTGTGCCAACTCGTTTTGTGAATTCTGATAATCCGTCGAAGCATGGTAATAAGTATTTTGTTTATTGCTTCGACTTGTTCATTGGCCTGTGGATAGTAGGGCGTTGAGTTTTCATGTCGAAGACCCAACTTTTCCGTAAGATCAGACATCATAAATTTTCGGAAGTGGCTATCGTGATCAGTGACAATAGCCTGTGGGATTCCAAATCGTGTAATAATGTGATTGAAGATGAATAGGGTTGCAGTTTTCCCGTGTTGTCGAATGTAGGCATCATCTAGGCCCATTTCGTGAAATAATCTACGGCTACAATAATGTACCCATGCCCCCAGGCCGAGTGAGGGTGACATGTCATGAAATCAATGCCCCATTTAGCGAAAGGTCCAACGGAAACTACAGGATGTTAGGGAGCAGGGTGAGATCTTATTTTGTTGTTGTATGTTTGGAAAGCGTGGCATTTTTGGACGCTGATAATACAATCTTTGAATAAAGAAGGACAAAAATATCCATCTCGTAAGATATTTTGGGCAGTAGCATACCCAGACATGTGACCACCACATGCTCCAGAATGGCAGTCATTCAAATCTTTTTCAGCCTCATCATATGTGAGACATCGCCAAAAAATGGAGTCAACTCCACGACGATAAAGAGTATCACCGAGGATGATATACTGACGGGCTTGGTAATGTATGCGACGACAGTCAGTACTAGACAAATCAGGCCAGAAAGTTTGAGTCTGGAGATATATAATGATATCTCCATACCAAAGGTCATTGGAGTTGATCAAAAAAAGGGATTCATCGGGTAATGAATCCTCTGCTACATTTTTCGTCTCAGGACAGGGAAGTTCACATATCAATTCAGCAAACACCAAGGATTTCTTGGACTTAGCATGTTCAAACTCTAAGTCAAACTCCTGGAGTATCACAATCCATTTGGAGTATTTCCCCCATAGCAACTAGTGTGTAAGAATGTGCTGCATAGGGTTGCAATCGGAAATCATGGTGGTCTTTCGTAAAAGGATATAATGCCAGAAACGTTGGACAACTTGAACAGCTGCCAAGGCTAGTTTTTCAACATGTAAATACTTGGCTTCAGTAGTCATGAGACTCTGACTCAAATAATAAATAACATGTTCGTTGTTAGAATCGTCCTCTTGGACCAGAACCATGGCGATGGTCGAATTTGAAGTAGCGAGATAAAGGAAATAATCTCGACTATAATCGGGCGGGAAAAGTAATGGGGTACAGGTTAAAGTCAATTTCAAAGCATCGAAGGCTTTTTTGGCAGTGGTGTCCCATACGAATTCAGAGTATTTCTTTAAAATTTGAGTAAAATTTTCGAGCATTAACTCAGCGTAGTTCAGGATAAAATGACATGGAAAGTTTGTCTTCCCTTGCAAAATTTGTAGCTGGTGAAGTGAAGAAGGGGGAGGGAGATTGAGAATTGCCTCAACCTTCAAAGGATCTACTCGGATCCCTTGACGTGACACAATAAAGCCTAAGAGTCGGCCAGACTCCACACAAAAAACACATTTGTGTGGGTTTAATCGTATATGATATAACCGACAACGAAGGAAAATGGCTCGGAGGTGGGTCGGATGATCACTACGATGCATGGAATTTGCTGGTAGGTCATCTAAATATGTTTTTACAATGTGCTTAATATCATGGAAAGCATAAGACATAGCACGTTGAAACGTGGCACCGACGTTCTTTAAATCGAAGGGCAGTTTCTGGTAGGCAAAAGTGCCCCAAGGACAAATACAAGCAGTTTTGTGTTGATCCGTGGGTAAGATGTTGATTTGATTATATCCAGAGAAACTGTCCATAAGAGAGAAGATTTCACTTTCGGTGCAATCATAGATGATTTGGTCAACAAAGGGGGTGGGAAAGTTGTCTTTAGGACAAGCTTTGTTGATATCCCTATAATCAACACAGACACGAATCGTACCTTATTTCTTGTTCACCGGAACAAGATTCGATACCCAATCAGTTAAATCCACGGGATAAATAAATCCATCTTTAAGAAGTTTCTCGACTTCCAGCTTGATAGCGGCTGATTTACAAGGATGGATCAGGCGAAGTCTTTGTCGGATGGGTTTAGAACCAGGATATGTCTTGATTTCGTGTACAACAATATCGGGGTCAATACCAGGAATCTCTTCATAGCTCCAGGGAAAGACGTCACATAATTTTTTAAAAAGAGATTTATACATGGAAACTTCATCAATGGAACACGAAGCTCCAATGTGCACATTTTCAACAACTCCAGGTTTGATAGAGATGTCGAGGGGGATGGTGGGTGAAATGTTGCTTAATTTCCCTTCGTATAACACATCATGGGTGGAGTCGGTTACCGAATTAATAATGACAATGATCGACGGAGTCAAAATCCGTTGATAACTCTTGAGGGTGTGTTGTTCCAGGAAGAGAATGGAACGATGATGTCCATCGTCCCAAGGAGTGTCCTCCATGGACATAACCGACATAATCATCTCATCTGTGGAAAAAATTACGTGAAAAGGATCAGGAGATGAATCGCAAAGAGAGGGGGTAGAGGGGGATGCCGATTGAATGGCTTGGTAAACGGATTCAATCAAACTCAAAGGCATATGGTCGTCATAGCAAAGATAATCACCGGGTGCGAGTACTACCCACGGGTCAGAAGACACGGGAGTTTCGCGGATGAAGGTGGATATCATGTTGATCGAGGCAACCAAAGGAGGTGGAACATCAGGTGGTGGGATGGGGAAAGTACCGATCAGAGTGGAATCTTTAAGAAGACCCACAATGACATTCTCATATCCAGGGGGTGTCTTTGTAATGAAAGGTATGTTGTTGGTAGGTGTATCAGAGTCAAAGAAGGCCAATTGGTCCACCGTAATTACTTTTCCCTGATGTGGAAAACATATGAAATAGAAAAGAGTGGACACAATTGTACGCATGGAATCAATCGAGCTGTGGCTGAGTAAAAGTTTGTAATCAAGAGGTGTGTCAAAGACCTCAACTTCTACACTGACCAATTTGCCTTCTAACGTGATGGGGAACAAGGGAAGAACACCGTAAGGTTTAAATCTAGAGCCATTAAAGGCTTTGAGAATGTTGTGTGATTTAGTTAAGGGAGGAGATTCGATGGATTTCCAACAAGCGATGGACATGACACACATCAAGGCACCCTCGTCGATAACTGTTCTACAAATGTTCTTGTCAGCGACAACAACTTGTATTTGAAACGCGAGCTGAGGGGGCAGCCTTGGAATGTGATCTTCCAAGTCAAAAATTATTAAATTGTATCTGTAGGATCGATTCCACTAATAGATTTCAACATTGCCTTCCGTTGTGTAGGACAACTCTGAAGGAATTCGAGGGCTGACATTGCGAATGGTGCTTGAGCCAGATCCTCTACAATACTGTAGTTCTGGGCAGCACATGCATGAGGATTGAAAGCAGACTTTCGAACAACACCCTTTGGGGGAGGGAGAAGAACTGTATCTAGGCTCAGTCATTCGAGATGAAGAGGACCATTGGTAGGTGCAGCCGAGGGATATGGTTGGACCAACGAATGAGGTATTTCATCAACTTTCTCCTTGGAGGAAGAATAATCTTTGGCTCGAGTGGCAAGTGTGATTTCATTCTTCTTTAAATCACCTGTACACATTAAGACATAGGAAGTAGTGGAGGGGGAAGGTTGGTCATGAATGACCAATTGGGCCTGTTGCTGAGAAGGGAAGGGTTGTGACAACATGGTCGGCGTAGGCGGTTTCGGGGTCCCTTGAAAGAACTTAGTAACCTCGACCTGTCTTGGACAATCCTTAGTGTAGTGATCATCACCACAGATAAGACAAGGGTAGCGGGGTTTGCGCTTATCCTTATCGTCAACAGGTTGTGTTTTGGTATTCTCAGATTGTGGATTATTTTTATCCTCCTTATTCTTACCCTTCCCTTTTTTGTATTTATTCTTTCTGACAGGGGTAGATTGAACAGAGTTCACCTCAGAATTCTTTTCGGCGGGAGGAGTAGGAGATGGAGCATGTTGAACATTGGAAGCAACAGACTTAGGGTTGGTGGTAGAGGCTTGTGTGGAGTGGGTTTGGGCATGGAAAGTGCCAATCACACCATCAGTTGCATGAGAAGTAGCAGGAGTAGTTGAAGTAGTGGTAGTAGAAGGACGAGGTGCATCAAGGAGTAAATGAGTACCCGTTTGTGAGTAAACGAGGTTGAGGTATTGAGCACGACTGATCACCTATTCTTTTGTGACAACTCCACCCATGGTGATGTCATGAGCGATGTCATTCATGAATGATTTCATGAACCAAACTGCTAGTAACTGATTGGGAAGCTCGAGTTTGATTAGACGTTGTCTCTGTCGCCACTCATGAATGTGATCAGAGATATGAGTGGCTTTGGTTTGTTTGAAAGAACTCAAGATTTCGGTTCCTGTTTCGTAAC
This sequence comes from Picea sitchensis, assembly GCA_010110895.2. NCBI lineage: Eukaryota > Viridiplantae > Streptophyta > Pinopsida > Pinales > Pinaceae > Picea > Picea sitchensis. The sequence continues at coordinate 76,255 of SNQJ01S0005617.1, forward strand.
AGATCGGTAACTGGTAGTGGGTGAGGAAATCCATGGAGAGGGTGTTAAAGTTAGTGAAGAAGCCTTGTGGTAATTCTATATACCACTTCACGGCTGAACACATGAGATTTCATTGAAAAAGATGTAATCGAATAGAGTCATCCATCAAAGAGTTGGATGAACACCAAAGGTGGAAAGTCATTACATGATTGTTCGGGTCCTCTCCCGGTTTACCATCGAAATTAGGAATTTCGGATGGTAGTTTGACCGATATTGCGGATCATTGAGGAGAGTGACTGATAGGATCATTTAAAATTCTAGACAGATTAGGGAGGTCCAGGGTGGCTAAGAAGGGTAACTGTCTATTCACATGGGTGTACTGGTGACTTTTGGAAGGAAGTCCCATAGGTATACCAGTAGGACCGTAAGCAGTTTTCATATAATGCGAAGATCCGGGTAGATTCGGTTGTTGGTGCGAAGGCATGTAACCTATAGGGTTGTATTGGTTAGGATTTTTCCCTTGAACAGGGACATTGGGTCGAGCATTCGAGCCCCAAATGGGATTTGACGGAACTAGATATGGTTGGCCTATATTAGGGGGTATGAAAGAGCTAGCTTGAGGTTGTTTCCCCCCAGTCAGTTGAGGATTATTTTTGGTAAGATAGTTCCAATATTGGGCCAAGGCTACAGGTATGTTTTGTCCATAAGGTGGGGTAGGTGGGGATTTCCCTCCAATCGGGAGTTGTGTCCTAATTGGGATTTAACCTCCAAAAGGGGATTGTGTTTGGCCTCTAGGGTTAAATTGTCCACCAACAAGAATCTAGTAATTAGGTGTGAAAGACTGGGTGGTGCAACTAGGGTCGGCTCCTCCGATAGTGGATGGAAGAGACCCTCTGGAAGGGGGTCGAGGAAGTGTCGGAATAAAACCAGGAACAAGATTGTGCCCAGAAGGAGTGGAAACTCCAGGAGTTGTGGATGGGACTTGGGTAGGAACGGGAATAGAAGCATTCAATGCATGATATCTGGAGAGAAGTGTTGGGGTGAGTCTAGGAAAAAGCGGTGTGCCAATGGGGGCTTGGCTAGCCACCGTATTCCTGGTGGGAATAGTCATAGTATTTGGGACCATTGTAGAATGGGGTGTCTGAAGGGGGATGGTTGAGTTTGGATCCGTCGACGGGGTGTCGGAACCGCTGAACAAATAGGCAGTCGTAATGAGATAAAGTTCTATATAAGATGTTTCGGGCAGCTCGTACTCGACGAAGATATCGACACTTGTGTCGGGGCCTAAAAAATCCCGTCTCAAAATGTGAGGAGACCAAAAAGGATCCTGAACTTTAGGGCCTATGAATGGTCCGGTTGGTACTCCAAAAGTTTCAACAGTAATATCTCCAGAAGAATTTACCTGAAGAATACGTCTCTCAGAATTGTGAGGAATTCGAGAAGTCTCTAGAGAATCAGAACCTTCCACTCGTGGAGAGGCGGTATCTTGGAACTCACTCTGTTGAGGCGAGTCCTCTAGTGGGTTGGTAGGAAAGGGTTGAGAACCTCCCAGATCTTCTGGGGGTAGTCCCTGCATTCTACGTGAGCGGCACAGAGGGTCAATGTTGGCGGAGCTAAATATTTTACACAAGAAACTCAATGGCCAACTTATGGAAATAAACAACACACGCTAGTAAACAAACAACAAGACCTTCCTATTCTGAAGTTACTAGTTGGTGATGAAATCGAACATCGTGACTTTGAGACAAGAAGGGGCTAGGCTAGGGTGGAAAAGTTACGTTGACGACCTGCTTAATAGACTTACACCCTGGTGCAAGCTCTCACACATAATCATGGGTATACCCTCCAAGGAGCCCGAGTGAGTCTGGACAACGTCGATTCCAGGTACTGTGAAGACTTACCCCTCCACAGTCACCTTGTGTAAGACTCTAAGAAGATAGAATACTAAAGTTACCACAAACAACAATGATGCCTGGGGAAACAGTCGACAGTCCGATCCACATGCAAGGGTAGGGTATCTAGCCCAAAATCAACTTGAGAGGCTTCCACTCATAATTTTGGGTATACCTTCAGGCAACCCCCATAATACGTGCAATCTCTACACTGAGATCAATAAAGAATGGTGAGTAACTTTGTCAATCTCAATGCGACCTCAGGTTTGACCCTTGTGTGAGAAGGGCTTCCCAGGACAAAATGTTGCAAATGGAATTTGACACTCCCTATCACAAGATACTATTGTGTGTTTTGTGCTTTGGAGAGTGTGTCTCACTGCCTATTCCAAAGCTCTAGCCTAGCTAATGTTGGTGTAAAAGGGCCCTAGAAAAAGTTACTAGTTGAATTTTAGAGTTTCACAATATTATTAAAGGTTGTTGTTACTCAAGAGGGAGACGGGAATGAAACCAATGTTGTATGAGACTTTGACCCAATAACGTGTAAATAGAAATGAATGATACAAACTTTCGTTCGATGAATTCTATCTACAGTAGGGAGAAAGAGTTTTTCTGGAACAATGCAAACTACGATGTACAATTCTCTTTTTGAATGTAGTACCAAACAATCATTAACAATGTAATTTCACGATTCGTTCTCTTTCAATATTTTAACACCAATATTTTCTGAATAAATGATTGCTTAAAAGACTTAAAAGACTTTAATTTTTTTTTTAAGAAACCAAAAACAGGGATGGAACTAAGAAAGGGTAAGCAACCAATGAAAATAAAATACTCAACAAACACCCAAATCGATCTTTCAATGGAGATAAAAATAAAAATTGACAAGAAAAAGTCTCTTCAAATATGAACAAGAAATGTTTTTCTAATCATCAAGCGATCCAGAAGATGCAATCAACTTATAAATCCAAACCCAAAACAAGAGCTTTGATCGAGCAAGCACTCAGACTCAAATCCATATATTATATCCTTGTCGACAAAAACAAATATCAAAAGAGAGGTGTTCAATCTCCGAAATAAATCAAGATCAAGTTGAATCAATTAGAAGCATTCAAGAACTGGTATAAAAAATCTTTTTCCAGCTAACTGAACCAAAAACTGGGCAATAGTAAAGGTCAAGACCCAATCCAAAAAAGTTTTCAAACGTCGTTGTGGGCAGGTAGTATAATGCAGTGTGGAAATGAGTGATTTACGCAGGCCAATAGTCATGCAGGTCGCGGAAATACTGCACTGAAACGAACCACTAGGGTGCAGAAATGGAAGGTTTCCACAAGCTACCAATAGGGTGCAGTGCGGACGCATTTCATAAAATAGAAAATTTTGGAAAAAAGACAAAGGGTCTTAGGAAAATTTTAAACCTAGTGAGTCTAATTAGATCTCCCACAGACTCAGAGACTGAAATAGAATGTAAAAGATAGGCTATAAGCAAATGGCCAATGAAAAACCACAATCAAGTTGTACTATCCCCAGTGGAGTCGCCAATTTTGTTAACGGGTAAATCAATAGATGCAGACATGAACTAATCCCCCTAGATCCACCTAGATCTAGAAAAAAACAAAATGGAACAATACGCTTTCCCTAGATTATGATCATTGAATTTAATTACCAAAAGATGAATAGATAGCATACCTTATGAACTGCTTCCTTATGTCTTTGTTGATCCTGCTTTGCTCCAATGCTCCTATGAAATCAGATCTATAATAACACAAATCAACTAATGTGAAAGCAACAATAATGAAATTCAATGACAACCTAAACATGTGATCAAGCAATCATGTAATAAAATATCAATCATTTTATGGGAAAGAGACATGCCACCATATTATATTAATGAAAGATAGAAGATACAACCTAATCGCCTTGATGTCGCAAGTTCCCTTTCAGTGGCCCTTCATTCTGACACACACATACATTTTCTTTGACCTTTTGTATGAAGATTTCTCTCAAAATCTTGAAGGATGAATGGAGACCTCAAGCATCACATGAAATAAGATTCTTCATAGTCTTCAGCCTATTCTTTCTTCAATCTCTATGCTTCTTTATGCTTGTACCTCTAACCTTTTCCATGAGAAGCCTATCATTATATAGGAGAAGATAAAGTGGTTAAAGAGATGACGATGATCCCATCAAATCAGAGAAGTCAGTAGGATCGTAACCACATGGATGCCACTTCATATTTCCAGAAGATTTCACTTCTAGAAGCTGCTAGAACTTCTTTCCTCTTTTAGTTTTAAAGCATCGCCGCGACCTACCTATATATCAGCCTGCGGAAATCTCGCGAACTAGATATAGTACAACATGCAGAAATTATGGATTTCCGCACTGTGTAAAGGGAGTTGCTCGCGGCAACCTTTCCAAAATGCATCTTGCAAGGTTGGAAAGAGGTTTCTTTTCTCAGGAAAAATATTATATTGGGAACCTGAACACACGTTTATGTAATCATCATCAGGGTGACCAAAATAATGTGTAACAGCCACCGGGATCCACCTAGAATATGTGTAGGGCTTCATACAACCCCATAAGTGTAGAACTCACAATTAAAAAGAAGTATAGAAGAATGTGTTGAACTAAAAATGAACAAGAGGAGCCAGTTGGAATAGGTGGGTGGCCACCAATAGCCAACTGGATCAATCCTCCCCCCTTAGGAAGAAATCATCTCCATTTCTTTGATTTTACCCATTAGGTGAGGAACATTCTGCTGGATTTGGCCCCGGGTGAGCCACTTGCCTTGATGTAGGAGTTTCCCTACCTTGACAACCCAATAAAGTTGGATCCTCTGCTAGCGAGTACCCTTGACTTCTGTGTCCACTATCTGATCAGTGGATTCTTGTTCCATGCATTCATGGTTGATCTTTGTGGGTATCAGTTGTTCTGTGATCTCTGAGGTGTCCAATAATGGTAGAAAATATCATCGAAGGAGGTCCACATTGAACATTGGGTGCAAGCCAAGGAAGGGTGGAGTGTTGAGCTCAAAAGCATTACTACCCATGGCCTTGGTGATAGTGTAAGGCCCAGAGCGAAGTGGGAAGAGCTTCTGATGGGGCCCTGTGAGACGCTCCTCTTGCAAATGTAACCAGACTCTGTCACCAACCTAAAACTGGTGTGGTACCTTATGTTGAGCATGGCCCTGCTTGCACTTAGCATTGGATTTCATCAAAATCTCCTGGACTTGTTGGTGGATGTGTTGAATCCTCTCAATCAATCCGGTGGCTTTGTCGATCGTAGACTAATCATGGGAAGAGTATGTTTGTGTGGTGGCAAGAGGAAGTGCAACATCAATGGGTCCCAAGCGTTGGAATCCCATCCCCACCTGAAATGGGCTATGGTCGGTGGAGCTATGGAGAGCCATGTTGTAGTTGTGATGAACATAGGGGAGACTCTCATCCCATGTACGTGGATGCTTAAATGTGTACATGCGCAAGATGTGCATAATCATATGATTGACAAACTCTGTTTGACCGTCTGTTTGGGGGTGGAAAGCAGTGGATTTTGTGAGCTTGGTTTCTAACAGTAACCAGAGACTCAACCAAAATGTGCTAAGGAACCTGTTGTCTTGGTCAGAGATGATGGTCTATGGTATCCCAAAGTGGATATACACTCATTTGAAGAAGAGCTTGACAATATCCTCCGCTATGATATTCTTCTTACAGGTTGTGAGGATGACCATCTTCAAAAACCGATCAACGACCAGAAATACATAGTCATTTCCTTGCTTGGTAGATGGAAGGCCAGACATGTAATCCATTGAGACGGATTCCCAAGGCTTATCGGGAGTAGGAAGAGGAGTGTATAAGCCTTGCTTCTTGATGGCTGGCTTGGAAATGGCACAAGCAGTGCAAGATATGATATACTTGTTGGCGTCTTGTCGAATTTTTCACGAATAAAATTTTTTTCGAAGAACGACCATAGTTTTATCCCCGCCAAAATGTCCTGCCATCTGACTATAGTGGGCTTCCCAAATCAGCTTTAAACATTCTCTTGTAGGAACACATAGATGACCCATGTGGCATAATAGTCCATCCTGAATGTGAAAGTTGGCGACAATCGCGCCTGTACCCAAGAGATGATAGGTGGTGGGAATGTCTGGATCTTGTTGATAAAGTTGGGGTCACTTAGATGCTTCATGTACACATGAATGGAGCACAATGGTGAGTGCAGCCAAAAGAGGTTGAATGAGGTAGCCAATGACACAATTTGAGATACATGTCTTATACTTGATGTTGAGATGAAATTTTTGCAGGTAAGTGGACCACTTTTGATGGAGGTCGTTATGCAATTTCCCCTATGTCTGTATGAACTACAAAGGCTTGTGATCAATGTGTATGATCGTCTCCTTTCCCAGAATGTAATGTTTCCATTGACGTCATGCTTGTATAATGGAATACATTTCCTTGTCATAGGTGGGGTATTTACGAACAATATATGAGAGTGTCTCACTATGGTATGCCACCGGATGACCATGATGAGTGAGAACTGCACCCACATCATAGTCAGATGCATCAGTCTCAATCTCGAATGGGTGTTGCAGATCAAACAAGGAGAGTACTGGAGTTGAGCATAAGCAATGCTTCATATCATCAAATGCTCGTTGTTGTTCCTTCCCCCACACTAACTTGGCCCTGCCACCACCCTTGGTCACTTGGCTGAGGGCCCATGTAATATGGTAGAATCCCAACACGAATCGTGGGTCGAAGTTGGCTAGTCCCAATAAGCTCTGAAGCTCAGTCAGTGTGGCCAGGGCTGGCCAGTAACAGATGACTTGGATCTTAGCTGGATAAACATGTAACCCATGCTCATCAACAATGTAGCCCAAGTATTGGAACCTATTCATGCCAAAAGAGCATTTTTCCAGGTTGGCATATAGTTTGTGCTGCCACAGAGTGCTCAAAAACTGTTGAATATGCCGCATGTGCTCCTCCCACGTTCTACTGAAGATGAGGATTTCATCCAAATATACCACCATAAAGGAGTTGGTGAAGGGTCTCAATACATCATCCATAAACCTCATGAAAGTGGTTGGTGCATTTGTTAAGCCAAAGGGCATGACTAGCCATTCGAAGAGACCTTCTTTAGATTTGAAGGTTGTCTTCCATACATCAGTTGGTTCGATGGGAACCTAGTGGTAGCCAAAATTTAGGTCAATATTTTTGAAGAATGTTTCCCCCCTTGAGTTGTTCAAGAAGGTCATCAATCTCGGGAATGGGGTACCAGTCCCTGGCTATGATTTTGTTTAAGTCTTTGTAATCAATGCAGAGTCGACAAGTCTCATCCTTCTTCTGCACTAGTACAATCGGGCTTCCACAAGGGGAGGAGCTAGGTCTGATGTGACCCTTTTGAAGAATCTCTTGGATCTAACGCCTGATTTCATCATTTTCCAGCAGCGAGCGATGATAGACTAGTCTATTAGGTAGAGGTGCATCAGGGGTCAAATCAATTGGATGCTTGACTTGACAGTGTGTCGGTACCCCTATAGGTGAGGAGAAGATATCTCTGTATTCTTCCATGATCTCATCCACTTGCTTCTGCTACAAAGATAGGCTTTGTGTAGAGGCCACAGATGTGGTGACGACCTTCTTCTTACTGTGAGCACAGATCACAAAGAAGACGAACTTCCCGGTCTGTGAAATGACCTTACTGCATTGCTTAACAGAGATTAAAGAAATAGTAGTAGGCGTTGCTACCTCTAGTATAATGTACAATTGTCTACATAGAGTAATAATAACACTGCGGGGTCTGGATTCATACACAACATGACGCTTTCACAAATATGGTTGTCCTAAAAGAACATCACAAACTTCAAGGGGAGCAATATCACACAATACCTCATCTTTGAAAGGCTTGATGTTGTAGGGCAAACATCATTGTTGGTTGACACAAAGATCTCTTCATTGGCGAAGCCAGTCGATGGTGAAGCGATACAGGTGCGACAATTAATGGGTTAGAAAGAAATGGAATGAATGCAACGCACAAATGAGTGTGACAATTAATGGGTCAGAAAGAAATGGAATGAATGCAATATACGGGTCGGAAAGAAATGGAATGAATGCAA
>SNQJ01S0005617.1:84281-102224 GCA_010110895.2 Picea sitchensis
TTATATCTCCAAATTTGACAAAATAATGTCGTATTTTGGGCAAATGGAAACATTTTTGGGTGAAACAAAAAGTGTTTCCAACTAAAAGTATCTCTCTTGAAGCAATATAATAGTTCGTTCAAGGTAGAAATACATAGAAATAGTATAAATCATAAATCTTTTGATGCATGCAATGAGACAAGTTTAGGATCTCAATTAACAACCAGAGTTGGTCTTCATATGGGCTTTAATACCATGTTCGACAAATTGAATATTTTCACACAGGATCGAACACCTTAAACGACCACTCACACAAACAAATTAGAAATCAATACACCACTATATTATATGGTTAAAACCCTAAAAAAGGGAAACAATTCACAACCCCAACCAACGTGACCACTTAAGGCAATACACCAATGTAAAATTATATATATATAATTACACGTTTCTTACAATTGATCATTAACAAATGACCCTCCTCGCTCTTTAAATAGAGATCATGGACCAGCGAGGTGTTAAGCCATGGATCAATATCGTTGTTAGTATTGTTGTTAGCATTGAGGAAAATATGAATAGTCAGATCACTTTATGTCTAGCGCATACCGTGATCGTCGAATTACATAACTACAAATGCATATTAAGGAAACACACTTTACCTAAAGACACATTAAACCAAGTTGATTTTAACTAACTTTTAAGTGTCTAAATATCCTAACACAAGTAACTATGAAGATTTCATGGCATTAAAATTCTTATTGAAGAGAGCTTTGGAAAAGGGACTACACCAATTACAGGTATATAGGAACTCACTTTTTGCAATTAATTAGATGAAGAATTTGCTACATGTTTATAATATTACTCTTGTTCGTCTTGTAGAGTAGCTTAAGAAGAATTGTCTTCTATTTAACATGATTAAATTTACTCATGTTTATCGAGCACAACACTACTGTAGATGCACTGCCAAATGTTGATTTATTATTGCAAGTGGGTTAACTCCTATTCGTGGAGTCTTTGGATGGAAATATCATTGAAACGTGACTTGATATTTAGGTTCTGTTTATATACATTGTGTTGATTCTAGTCTTCTGATTTTCTATATTTGATGTACTAGCTTACTATAAAATGTCGTAGGGTGGTTATTAGAAATATATTGAGGAGATATGGTATGTAAACTTAATTCTTTTCTCTGGGTATTATTTATAGGTATTTTTATTGTTTTGGAGGATGGTTTAATAAACAAGGAGACTAGGTGTGAGATGTGTCACAATAGAGTGTTGTTTATTCTCTACTGAATAAAGAATGCATTATTACATGCATCTCTCCAAGAAGCAAATGAAATGTTAAACAAATCTTCAGTTACTTCTATATTGCAATGGGAAACAATATAATGAGCAAATTCAAGTGCTTCACCTTTCGCTGAATCTGATGTTTTACCTTTTTCTTCTTTCTGATTTTGTTTGTCTTTAATCTTCTTCCATGGGATTATAAAATTCTTCGCTTCATGTGATCCATTCTTTCCACAATGGTCATAGTGAAGATTAAATCTCTCATTGTGGTTATTTTTTCCATCATTGCCTATGAAATTTGCAGCTTCTCCATTGTCATAATCGATCATTCATTCCTTTGATAACTTCCTCTCCTGCATATACTGGTACCTAAGAACAAGATTCTCAAGTAGTAGGTTCGAGTTACTAGAATGATGGATTATGCCTCCATCGACTTTGCTAAACCTTAGTCTTTCTCCATAATTATCATCACATTTCATATTGATATGATCATATCCACCTTTCACATTATAGGCAACATCTAGGCTTATGGGTTTAGTGATCTTTTTGTATTCAAAGCCATAACATTGCATGTCTTCATAATAACGCCTATCAATGTCTTCTTAGTGGTGGAAGTCAACTTCAAAGACATTGTGGAATTCTCTACTTGTAATATTCATATTGAATAACCCACCATTATCTGTTGGTTTTATATCAAAGGGAGAGTAATATTATCGAAAGAATTTATCTTCGCTCTAATCATCACATATCAGATAGTCGACCTTTGACTCAAATTCGATATTAAACACATCACCTTCAAGATATCCTTCCATGAAATTGATGACCATTGTTTTATAATTATTCATCTCATACCCCAAGATATTGTTTGGCATGACATGATAATGTGAATCATCAGAAGCTACAACTCCTCTAGCGATCACAATAAAGATATCACGACTTTCATTTTTTAAGCATTGGAAGACTTCATCGACTTTGCAGCTGATTGAACATGATAATTGTCAAAAAAATTCAATTTGGCTCTACATACCTTGATAACACACATTGATGAAGAAGAATTAGAAGATGGAAATGTTTATGCTGCCAAGGAATCATTTTTATAGGTGTGCATGAAATCTAGTTGTACGAAGAAAGAGGTATGTATAAGTGGTTATGCAAGAAGAGATGCATAGTTGATCGTGTAGCTATTGCAGCCGTGAACCGGTCACCGTGCCCAGGAGGTTGCGGTGAACGAGTTCCCCTTCCTACAAACCCTATTCCAAGTTCTCTACAACCTCGACGAGCAACTTGAACGCCGACATTCCGCTCGCACAAGTCTGTCCCGTCAAAAAGAACACCAAATTTGTCATCATAGGAAGATAATGAACAGATAATGAAAATAAATGGGCACAGGGAATGGGTTCACCAGAAGAAAGATACAAGAATACACAACTAAGGGTTTCATGCAAAGAGAGAGCCACACAAAGGAAAGAGATAAATGTCTGAAATACTTTACCACTAATGAGCACATGGAATCGACCAAAGTTGGCATGCCTGCAAAGAGACAGAGAGACATATGGTAGAGACGTTTTTGTGGGAAATGAAACACCATTGGAGAGAATTGTAACAACCAAATTAGAATAATTAATGATCATAATTAATTAAGGTAAGTTAATCATGAGTCTCCTCCCTTATATCAGGGTTCAGAGTTTTAACAATAATTTGTTCTCTAAATTATGCTTGTATATTCATCAAGTAAATCTAATATCACATTTCTGGTTGTAATTTCTGGTCCTGTTCTAATATATAAACAATTAAATCTCAGGTTATAGGTATACATTTTTAACTTTTATTTACATAAAAACAATAATAAGTAAAATTAGTGAAATACTTGTTGAAGAGAAGTTTTCCCTTTTCAGTTTGCCCCTTTCTTTCTTCCTGGTCATCACTTGTCTTGAGAACTGAACTAAAATTGAATCCTCCCAGCCAACTAGGAGAAAAGCCTCTCCGGCTCCCTAGCTCTAGGAAATCATATTTCCTTGTCCCCGAGCCCAAAATCCTAGCAACTCCAGTCCACTAGTAAAAACCCACAAAGAAATTTTTCATCCTTTCTGCTCTTCCTGGTTTCTCCTTCCCCTCCAAAAATTCTCTCCCAATAAAATCCTCTGCCCCTTCTCCCAGTCCAACCCCTTGTTCCTTATCCTCCTCTCTCAAATCCTTCCCCCCATTAGTTTCCCATCTTCCTTATCTTTGTAATTAATTCTTTACCTACCTTTAATACAATAAAATAATCCCCTTCCCTTTTATGTTTGTTACATTACTTAGTTCAAATAATAAGTAATTATTTCAATAATTAATTTACTTAGATAGATTGATGATTAAATAACTTTACTTTCAGTACATTAATGATTTAATTTACCTTAATTAATTATGATCATTAATTAATCTAATTGGGTTGTGTTGGCCCTCGACCAAGTTTTGAGGAAACATTGGTCGTGTTTTTTGGATTTCGACAGACTGGTCGAAGATCGAGCACCAGGGGGAGCTGATATCGTGAGATATCACTTGTTTTGCGGGATTTTTGAGATTTTAGGGTTTATGTAACGGGTTAAGGGATGTCGGCCCATGGGTTTTACCCATGTTTAGGCCTTTTTGTAAATGTATAAATAGGTAGCTAGGCGATGTAAGAGGAGACTACTAGTTGTGGGTTGGCTTAGTGCATGACTAGTTGACTTCGTGCAAAGAGTATGTTAAGACTTGCAGAGATACGTGCAAGTGATTGTAAGAGGCTTTGTGCACAGACTGTATAAGGCTTTGTGCTAATAAGGAGTTGGATCTATGCCTTGAACTGATTTTGAGATGGAGGATCTAGTGGGCTACACGCAGATCTCTTGTCCTCCGCAGAGTTGTGCTCTGTGGCTTTGTGCACAAGAGTTGAAGAATGTAGAAATCTTGAAGATTAATAAAGAAGAGAATAAGAATTTGGTGGACGTAGCCCCACACTGGGGTGAACCACGTATATCCTGTGTTCTGAAGTGCTTTGTGTGATGTTGTTGATGTTGTTTATGTGCTTATTTTCTTAGTGTTATTGTTATAACATATAATGGTTGCATCTGATGTTGTTGCTTAGTGCTTTATGTATGATGAATGCCAAATTTGATTTAATGCTATGTGCTAAGAGGTTTTAAGGGCTTGATATTGATTGTTACTGCGTTGATCTATAATTAGGGTTTAATCTGTGATGTGAACGAGACTCATGAACTAATGCATATTATTGGCTAAGTTCTTTGTAAAGTGTTGTAATCACAAATATGTGTCCCAGCTAGGTTGTAGACACATGAGTCATGCAACCCCCCCTGCCTCTACCTCGGGTGAGACTTCATCTGCTTCGTGGGTGTTGCCGAAAGGGTCGGTAGTTAGGGTTTTGTTGGTGTGTTGTTGAAGCGTTGAACCCTGGGTCTGCCCTTGTGCCAACAAATGGTTTCGTTGTCAGAACCTGAAACTGTGATTGTTGGGAACTGAAGAAAAGAGGAAGCTTTGTGTGTAGATCTGTTGTTGCAGTGCACAATATTTTAATCATATTCCAAATCTTTGTGCTAAGAAAGGAACCTGATCTGAAGAAAAGAGGTAGATCTTAAAGCTTTGTGCTCTGGTAAAGGTAAGATAAGTGGAATTTTTTGCTTCGAAAGTATGAATATAGGTATGTTTGATAGATTTTGTCCTAGTCTGAAAACTAGGGCACAACTAGAAGAAAGATTTGATCTGAATAAATTTGGTAGAGATAGTGAAGGATATGTTATTCCTATGCATAGAAAGAATTTTTGGACTAACAAGTGGATGCAGGAACCTAGAAAGAATTTTTGGAGATTGCAGGTCTAGCATGGTGATCCCAATGCACAGTACAAGAAAGGTTGGGGATCGTTTAAAAGAAAGAGAGGATTGGCACTGTGTTATAATTGCAGAAGACTGGGACATCTTGCTAATGAATGCCCTGGTGTAGGTCCTATTTGTCTTTGTTGTAAATTTATTGGTCATGAGGTTGAGAATTGCCCAAGGATGATTACTAAAGTTGAAAAGATGAACATGAGACAAGAAAACTATGAAGAAAGCCAAGAGACTAAGGATATGTTAGAAAACCAGAAAGAATCAGAGACTATGTTATTACAACTGAAAGAAACATTGAATGATCACAGAGACATCAGTTTACCAAAGATCTTTAAAGAGAAGAAGCACATAGAAACAAGAATAAGAGACTTCGACATAGACTGTGTCTTGGATGAGGAAACACACGTGAATATCATGCCAGAAAGCACTTGGAAAATTTTGGGAAAGCCTGCTATGGTACCTTCATTGAGAAGGATAGGCCTGTTGAAAGGAAAGATGATAACCCTATGTGGAAGAGTTACTAATGTACCTATGATTTCTCATGAAACATCGACCGAAGAAGAATTTGAAGTCATTAAGTTTTTTGAGAACAATGCTCATTTTCCACTTTTGTTAGGAAAGACCTGGATTGAGAAAGATCAGATCCAAAGGAAAGTAGAGGAGGAAGCTAAAGAACAAAAAAAACAAGAATTAAGGGACTTCATAGCTAGAAAAATAGAGCGACTAATACAAGAACAAGAGGATAAGTCGAAGCAACAAAGGGCCAGGGAATTAGTTGTTGAATTTGAAAGAACACAAGACGACTTAAAGAACCTATCCATGCAGGAAAAAAGTGCAACCACCCCGGAAATAATAAGAGAAGAGGTATTACCTTTGAACCCTTTGAAAGACCCTCAATAGTGCGAAGTTACTACGCTAAGAGAAGATAATAATAAGAATGGAAAGAGGAACCCAGAGACTCAGATCACAGGAAAGAAGGAAAGAAAGCTCGGTAAGAAGAAAACAAAGTTAGAAAAACTACAGGAAGTTCCAGAGAATACTTCGCAGAAGGCAGGCTTGCAGAACTTGAACCTTGCCAAAATAGCAGAACCACGCAGAATGGGACTTCTCCACGACGAATCTATATGACCATTGGAGGCATCCTGACCGTTAGAATGACGCTCCAGAACGGTCAGAAACACAATTATTGGCGGAAATACTGTTGTTGGACCATTGGGAACGCGCCACAACGGACTGATCCTTATTGATTGAGGCATTTTGACCCGTTGGAGGAATCTGTTACGACATTGCTTATTTAACCCGTCAGATGTTGCGTTAGGACCACTTTTTGCCACTTGTGATTATCCGAGATAAAAAAGAACCAATTGCATACCACGTTTTGTTGTCCAGACCTCGCCGTTTGTTTGATTACCTTGTCTGTATGTTCGCCTACCTGATCCCCATCCCCTTGATTACAAGTGTGAATGTCGGGCGAACATAGTGCGTTAGAAAAGTCTATGGAGGATATTCTTATAGATCTCATGGCTGAGAAAGTCATCTCTGTAGGAATATAGGCATCGTCGACTAGCGCATTGCAAGCATCCCCCTCGACTAGACGTCGGTCTAGCCGAACTGCGACTAAGAAATGAAGCAAGCATCGCGATGATCTGGCTAACGCGAAGCAGATTACATACCGCCTTTGGCTAGTGTAGTTATCCATGACAGTGTCCCGCATGACTTTGAGTACAATTTGATCACTGTGTAACTCTCGAAGGGGATACGCGTAGTTGGACCCCAGTTGGGACTGGTCCTAGCTCTCAATATCAGCGACTTCAACCTCAGAGACCGGAAGAACTACGCTATTCTCGCATCGTACAGGTACCTGATGAAGATGACTAGGAAGAAGCCTCGAATATTTCCCCATCCGTGGATTAAGGAGCTCACGCGATCAATGATTTTGAACGTGATGAAGATCCCTCACTTTGGCTGACATTAGGAGGTTAACGCTTGCGTTAAAATCCTCCTGTCATGCTATCATGGAGGTTATCTTTGGTTAGATAGTCGCATCACTGTGTATCTTATGCTTATCCACCTGATCACTGGATTGAGCATGCAGGTACCGAACCCTCAGCGATTCTACCCAGGGAAGACTTTAGACCACTCCCTGGCAGAACGCATCAAGGAAGACTATGGTGATGTAGAGAAGGGAAAGCGAGGCTACAAGGTAGCCTCTATCCAGGATGGTGCAGTGCGCCTTTCTTACCAATTGATCGCTAGAAATATCGTCAGAAATAACCGACCGACATAATTCACAGGCTTCGTAGTGGACCTCGCAGGGAAGTGCGTAGAAGGAATGTAGATGAATTAGGTAAGTTGCCTCATCAACGAGCTGGAAAAGGATTGTCGTGAAGCACAAGATCAAGGGTATGAATTCCATTTCAGTTATCTATTGGTATTGATCGCATTTGTCTCCTAGCAAATGCCGGAAGGAGGAACGTTCCCAGAAGTTGAGCCATCGAAGCCATTGGCCACAAGGTTCTCCACCTTGTGGTACACGAATGACATGGCGAAGCAGTGGTAGTTGAATGTTGTCTTCCATGCTTACTACCTACAACTGAAGCACACCATTGAATCATTTCCACAGATGACACCGAATACACTCCATCAATACAGATCGTTCGCTAAGTTCCGCGTAGACCGACACTTCATCTACATCACCGCGCGCAGGGATGAAAGTAAGGAGGATTTGTAGTCTTATTATAAGCTGACCGATGAAGACATGGAAGAGATCACTAAAGAATGGTCAGCAGAGTTCCTTGTACCGGTGGAAGATGTAGAACTCTCCGACCCCGACATCATAGGAAGTTCATTGGTCACCCAAGTCGAATATGATGGACAAAAGAAAAAGAAGAAAAAGGAGGAAGTGCATATCATAAAAACTGATGAGGAGGATTGCGCCTCAGAGGAGAATAGGATTGATTCACCTACAGGAGGAGGAGGAGACGAAGTGAACCAAGAGGAAGGAGGGCAATAAGGAGAAAAGAAAGACAAAGGAAAAGCTACACTGATGAAGGATCCCCTCACCACAGCAGAAACATCGCAGAAGAGCAAGGTTTCCTTGGAGAAACCTTTGGCAAGAAAGAAGGCCCACACCAATAAGCCTCAATTGAAGAATGTGCTCACAGTGGATGATGTATATCTCATCATCCCAGCCATGGAGGACGCTTCAGAAGATATCTTGCAGATACATGAAGTGAAACAAGAAACATTGTATGACAGAATAGAGAAGGAGCTCAAGGACATACAACAATATATCCATTCGATCCATGCAGTACCAACTGCGCCTTCTTCAACGAAAAATGTAGAATTGGGGGATGAGCCCACCCAATTACGAATATTAGTCGATGCAATAGAGGCTCGACTTCGTCGAGTCCAAGAAGAAAAGGAACAGGCTGCAGAAGCCGTGAAGAAAGAAAAGGAGGAGGTCTTAGAGCATCTTCGAATTTTGCAGCAAGAGAAAGATGAAATTAGGGCAATTTTCGAGGAAGACAAAGAGAAGATGAAGAAAGAAAAAGACCAACTAATTGTAGAGAAGACTATGCTCAAAGAGGCAGTGATTAGAGCACTTCTCTCTATGCAGGGCTTGACATAGGAGGAACCAAAGTCAACTGAGATGCAAGTGGGGAAGCTTGTCAAAGCCATTCAGAAGCTTCAAGCACAGATCATAGAGTAAGAACTCCAAGCAGTACCTATCACTCCGCAAGAAGTGCGCGATCAGAGGGAAGAAGCTACCATGAAAGCATTAGAAACAATTAGGGCACTTGCCTCAGAGTGTAAGCAACTGAGTGATCGAACTGAATAGACCTATGAGCGCCTTGCAGAAGATTCGGAGATGAGGAAATTAGAAGCACAGCTCCAAGAGGTGAAGTAGCAGGCATCCACCATGCAAGCACAGATGAAGCTTCTTACTGCAATCGAGAAGATGAAAATATCACAGGAACAACACGTAGTTCAACAACAGGTTACTGCCATCCAGAGAAGAGTTATGGAGGTTACACAGAGACTCGAGTCGGTGCAGGACGAAGCCTGCACGCTTTTTGAAGAGATCGAAGGACAAGGCTCACAGCTTGAACAGGTGGTTGCAACAGTGGAACAACGCCTGGAAGGGCCTGTCACCGAGAGAGTAATTCAGGAGTTCGTCGAGCAGGAAGCTCTGGCGAAGCAACAAGTTGAGGCAGCTTAAGCTAATCTCAAGGCCTTCGAAGCAGTGTTGCCCAGATCTGAGTGACTCGGGATGAGTCACAAGTGAGTGTTGGGGGCCTGTTGGCCCTCGACCAAGTTTTGAGGAAACATTGGTCATGTTTTTGGGACTTCGACAAGCTGGTCAAAGATGCAACACCTAGGTGGAGCTGAGATCGCAGGATCTCACTTGTTTTGCAGGATTTTGGGGATTTTAGGGTTTATGTAATGGGTTAAGGGATGTCAGCCCATGGGTTTTACCCATGTTTAGGGCTTTTTGTAAATGTATAAATAGGTATCTAGGCGATGTAAGAGGAGACTACTAGTTGTTGGTTGGTTTAGTGCATGACTAGTTGGCTTCGTGAAAAGAATATGTTAAGACTTGCAGAGCTAAGTGCAAGTGATTGTAAGAGGCTTTGTGCACAGACTGTATAAGGCTTTGTGCTAATAAGGAGTTGGCTTTGTGCCTTGACCTGATTTTGGGAAGGAGGATCTGGCGGGCTGTGCACAGATCTCCTGTTCTCCGCAGAGTTGCGCTCTGTGTCTTTGTGCACAGGAGCCGAAGAATGTAGAAAGCTTGAAGATTAATAAATAAGAGAAGACTAAGTTGGTGGACGTAGCCCCACACTAGGGTGAACCACGCATATCTTGTGTTCTAGTGCTTTGTGTGATGTTGTTGATGTTGTTTATGTGCTTATTTGCTTAGTGTTGTTGTTATAACATATAATGGATGCATCTGATGTTGGTGCTTAGTGTTTTATGTATGATGAATGTCATATCTAATTTAATGCTATGTGCTAAGAGGTTTTAAGGGATTGATCTTGATTGTTACTGTGTTGATCTGTAAATAGGGTTTAATCTTCGATGTGAATGAGACTCATGAACTAATGCATATTATTGGCTAAGTGCTCTGGTAAGTGTTGTAATCACAGATCTGTATCCCAGCTAGGTTGTAGACACCTGAGTCCTACAACCCCCCCTGCCTCTACCTCCAGTGAGACTTCATTAGCTTCGCGGGTGTTGCCGAAAGGGACAGTAGTTAGGGTTTTGTTGATGCGTTGTTGAAGTGTTGAACCCTGGGTATGCCCCTGTGCCAATAGGTTGTTACATACACTAACCCTTCAAGAAACTTCGTCCCGAAGTTATAGTAATTTTCAATACAAGGGTAATAATACATGATTCATACATCAAATAAGCAACATCATTAATTTAAAACACTCATACATACTAGTGTACATGTGCAAGGCATGTATGTGTAGCTAGCACATACAAAACTCATGCATGTACTAATGGAAATAATTAACATATCTAATACAATTAATCTTCATAAGAATAAATCAACCGTTTAAAATATTAGCATAATCCTTTAATTATAATAATTTAGTACAAAACAACATTTAACTAGATAATTGAAACTCAATTAAGCATTTTTTTTTAACAAAAGAAAATAAGACACTTATTCTATAAGATTAGAAACCCCACACACTCTCAACTACTTCTAATTATTCTGCCTCCCTAACCTACTTCCATCTTCTATCCCTATCCTTCCTCTGTCGGACTATCTTGGAGCATCAACTATATTGACCTAACTACAGATAGAACTCATAATTGGAAGTGTCAACTGCCTTGACCAAGCTTCCCTAGCAGGCAACTGGAAATCATCATCACATGCCCAGGGGAGCATGATATAACACAATCCTCCCATGACTCTGGGTTTTAGAGGATACATGGTGGGAAATGGCTCCACCCCTCCTAATAGAACTAGGGTCAACACCCTATCATGGACCATACAATGGAACTCTGTTGTTAGGATTTCTTCATCGTATTTATTCAGTTTCAGGCAGTCTCACTACCTAAAAACCTGCACTTTCCCACATATCATAGCAATTCCTTTGAACCAACATAATTTCATATACAAAGATTCATACCATATTGTTCCTTTGGTCGATGTTCATGACATTAACCATTTATTATCATCATCCTTTGGCTATTTAATAGCCCATTAATTTGCAGATTAGTTTATAACACAAACTCATACATATCCATACATTATTATCATGAAAATGCATGTAATGATATCATTAACTCGGTATCTGTGTACCAACAAATTTAAATTTCAAAATTTTCAAGCTAGAATTAGGTTTCATAATATCCATCATAATTCAAATAACGATAAACATTCACAGTATTGACATTCACATAAGTCCACATGTCTAAAATTTTAAGTGTATCACTAATAGTTTCACAGTTAATAAGCAAATAAGATACAATTAGGCCATAAGTAATTCTAATTGTCTAAGTAAAAATTTGGCATTACATACACCCAACCTCCGGGAACATAGTCTTGAGGTGGTCAAAAAAGTGAGGGATGATCTCATCGTAAGGTCTCTGCATCCTCCCAAGTACCATATCTTGGGCTATACTTGTCCCATTGAACCTTAACTTGGTCTACCAAACGGTTCCTGAGTTGTCAGACCCTACAGTCCAATATGCGTAATGGTTCGAACATGATGGTTCCCACGTACAAGACCTGCAATTCCTTCCAATTTACTTTGTGAGATTCGTCAACAATATAATGACGTAGAACATATACATGAAAAACATTATGAGTTTTATGCAAGTGGGATGGGAGTATGAGGCGATATGCAACGGGTCCAATTCTCTCTTGGATTTTAAACGATCCTATTAATCGAGGTGACAACTTTGTCCCCTTCCCAAACCGAATGGTACTCTTATTAGTCCTGATATGAATGAAAACATGATCTCCCACTTTATAACTTTGGCCAATCATGTGTGCATAAACATAACTTTTTTGTCTATCCTGTGCCTACTTTAGCCATTGTCTATTCTGAACCACCTGTTCCTCCATCTCTTGAATCAATTCTAGCCCTACTGTCACTCGATCTTCTAACCTTTCCCAACTCAATGATGTCCTGCATGGCCTTCCATACAGAGCTTCATAGGGTGACATTCCAATTGAGCCGTGAAAATTGTTATTGTAGGAGAACTCTACTAAAGGTAAGTACTTCTTCCAATGGGTTTTATTATCCATAACATACATCCTAAGCATGTCTTCCATAACCTAATTTATTCTTTCTGTTTTCCCATCTGTTTTAGGGTGATATGTTGTGCTCAAGTTCAATTGAGTCCCCAATGTTGACTGCAAACTTGTCCAAAACTGCGATGTGAATCGAGAGTCCCTATCTGAAAAAAATTTAGTGGGTAACCCATGCAAATGGATGACCTCACTTATAAAAATGTGTGCCACATCAGTGACATCATAAGTGTTTTTGACTACAATAAAATGAGCACTCTTTGTCAACTTATCAACTATAACAAGAATGGCATTGTGCCTCAGTGATGTGAGTGGAAATCCCACAACGAAATCCATAGAAATGACTTCCCACTTGGACATAGGGACATCATGCAGTTGTAGGAAACTTGTCGGGTGGTGATGACCAGCCTTCACTTGCTAACACTCAAGGCACTTGGAGAAAAAATGGACTACATCACGCTTCATGCCCACCCAGAAGAAAATCTTCTCCATGTCTGCATACATTTTCTTCACACCTGGATGCGTACAGTAAAGTGCTCTATGGGATTCCTTGAGTATGATGCACCGAATATCCCCACCTTCAGGGATGTACATCCTTCCCTGATATCTTAATAGACCATCTTCTTCAAGGCTATATCCTTCATACTTTGGTTCTAACTGCCTCCCACTCTGGAAGGATGAAGTAACCTTTAAATACCAACTATCTCCAAGAAGTTCCCCTAACACTCGCTCCCTCAGATTAAATTTTAAGGCCACCAAGGAGAAGATACATGGTCTTATGCTGAGGGCATCATCGACCACATTCTCCTTTCCCTTGATGTATGAAATTCCAAAATCATACTCACTCATAAACACACTCCATCGCCTCTACCTAGCATTGAGATCCCTTTGAGTGAAGATATGCTTTAAGCTTTCATGGTTTGTTTTGAGCTTAAAGCTTCGTCCCACTAGCTAATGCCTCCAAAGGTTCAGAGCTAGCATTACAACTGTCAATTCTAAATCATGAGTAACATATAACTTAGGGTTTAAACGAGCACACCTTTTTTTTATTTGCGGAAATGCGAGGGGGAAACATGTGGATCCCATGCAGGTTCTGCGTTGTCTAACAGGTAAGTTGCCCTTATAAAAAAAAAATCTTTTATATTTGTTTTTTTTAATTATATACATAAAAATAAAATAAATGTATTTGTTATATATATATATATATATATATATAATGATAATAATAAAATAAAATTAGTTATAAATAAATAGTTATATTTATAACTTTAAATTGAATTAAAGCAATTATTTAAAAAACAAAAATAAATAGTTTTATTTTAAATTCAATTTTAATTCAATTTATAGTTAAAATTTTCTAAAAAATATAGTTTAAATTAAAAAAGAAAGAAAGAAAATGAATGAAATTAAAAAAATCATTTACTCTTTCTGTGAGTCCAACTCTCTCTTCCTTATCCTCTTCTCTAGAATCTTTCCTCTCATTCTTATCTTTGTCATTAATGTTACCTATCTTTGATATAATAAAATAATCCTCTCCCTTATTATTTTCGTTACATTACTTAGTTTAAATAATTGATAATTATTTCAATAATTAATTTATTTAGATTAATCTTGTTATAAAAATCATGGAGTTAACTTGCTCTAATACATACAATAAAGATTGATTGTTAGTTTTCCTCTTCTAGGTGACTCTTCATATCACCTATTCATATTTTTCCTCATTAATATTTACAATAATATTTACACAACACAATCACAAAAATTATGTATCCAACAAAACCAAACTAATTTAAATAGATAAAAGAAAAAAAACTTTCATAAATAAAATCATTATTTTATAATTAAAATTATCAAATAATAAATTATTAATAAATTTAATAAAAAAATTGAAATAGTGAAAATTAATAAAATTAATTTATTTAATTCAAAATATAGTCAACCATATTAATCTATATATTAATTAACAAAATGCATAAAATTAAATTTAATATAAATTATTAAAAAAAATTAATATTTATATATATTTTTTAAATTATATTTTTATTAAAAAACAAAATTTATTTTTAAATATCTTTTATTCTAACAAATACAACTTTCATTTACATAGCTAAAAGTTTCATCATACAACTTAAAAGACATTTCTATACAAATTTTACATCATATCAAAACCTTATAATAATCCAAAATGTCATCTACCATAAATTTCCAATTCCAAATAAAAAGATCTTAAATATGTCACATAGACAATATGATACTCCAACATAAAAAAAAAAAAACAATTAAAACACTCCCACCATGTAATGAAATAAATTCATAAGAAAAATGAGTTATCATTTTAATAGTTTGTGGAACAAGAGACCTCTCCGCTTAACGATTTGACTTGTAAAGTCTACGAAGGTATACATACTCTACCCCCTCCCCTCTGAATTTGAACTTGTGACTTCTTAGGAGGAAACACATGTTCTTAACCATTAGGCCCACTCAGGTTGTTCTTTATATATGTTAATATAACGAATTAATTTATTTTAATATTTATACATGGTAATATAAATAATTAATTTTTTAGGTTGAATTATAGTTTAGTGATCAGTGATTATATTTTTTTTTTGTTTGTTAGTTTGTCTGTGACATGTGGGACTAAAATGTGGCTAAGAAACCGCGACTCAGGAGCATCTAAGCTGTCAAAATCACCCGAGGATCGCACCCGGCCTGAGCCACACCAACCCTTAACATGGCTGGATTTTTTGTCCCCGTGGGTTTCGAACCAGTGACTTTAACATCACAGAGTGCCTTAATAACACACTCTGTCACCGACTATCCTACACCTAGAAGACGATTAATGATTATATTTGATCAAACTAAATTTTAAATTTGTGTTGTATACAATTTTTTTATTTTTATTATATTGAAAATGATGATAATTAACGTTCACTCAAACCATTAAAAAATAATTATATTTTATATCAATTTTTGTTATAACTTTCACTATTTTAATTAAAATAAATTAAACAAATATTTATAAAATATATATTTATATAATTAAATTAAAAAAATATTTATAAAATATATATTTATATAATTAAATTAAACAAATATTTATAAAATATAAAATAACATAATTAGAAGTGTAAGTAGTTAAATATTTTGTCTTACTGATAAAGAGGTCTTAATACCTCATAAATTAAAATGAAAATGGGAAAAACAATCCATTTATAAAATAGTTATGATTGTAATATAATATTTATAAAATTAATTATATTTTAAAATTATTTACTAATTACAATATTTTATTTTGATTATTTTAAGTAAAATTTGATAATTTATGGATGTGTTATTTTTTATAATTTATTGTTATGTTGAAATTACAATTTTTTTAACAAGTTTTATTTATATTAATATGGTATAAAAAAAGTTTACATCGATTGTTCTTCGTGGCTTGCCAAAAAGGAAATCATGCTATAAAGAGCATCATAATAGCATTCAAAGTATATAATAGTTTTCATGTCTATGCCTAATCAATTTACATAGATTCAAGACCTTGTATGAACTAAAATAACAATAGTACAATAAAACTAATAATGATAGAACATAAAAAAGTACGATTACATATAGTGACTACATAGGATGATCATAGAAAATGACAAAACAGAGATTTATCAATCCTTGCCTGAAGGGTTTGGAGGCTTGGGTGCTTGAATATCGGGAACAACATTGTTGATGTCTTGTTCAACATCCTCATTAATGATAATCGGATTTGAGGAGGTCCCCTGGGAGTTCCAAGTGTCATCCTTGTCATTGGACTACCAATCTGCCACCTTAATTTTGATACCAAAGACCAACCTAAAGACAACCTCAAACTTGGCTTCAAATAACATGAATCTATCCAACAATGGCTTGTTTTGAGCTCCCTCCTCCTGGAGCACTTGGGCAATGAGGGCATTGGTGAGCTAGTGGTGCTCAATATATATGAAAGCCTTGGTGTCTTTGCGCCTTGAGAAACTAGAGTCAGAGAACCACCCCTCAAAATCTTGCTCAATCTATGCTGTTTCCACTTGTGTCCACTTCGCTAGAACAATTTCCTCCAAGTTATCAACCTCTTCTTTTAACTTAGTCAAGAACATTGTTTGGAAGGTTTGCTTGGCCCTCTTGGCCACCCTTTCAACTCTAGTCATAGAGGGTGTTGTAGCCTCCCAAGGAGTAGGCCGAGAGACATTCCTTCACCTTCCCCTATAACCCTTTCAACTAGATTCAAGAGCCTCTGCATCACATTAATTTGCCTTGTCAATCAAAGGACCTGAGACTAGGGATGTGAGGACCCAATGTACCGCGAACAAGGAACTGGAACAACCTCCACCATTGAATAAAACCAATGGCACTAAGAAATGGAAAACATAGAGACCTATTGTCTAACCTTTGTGCCTAGGAACAAACCATCGACAAGGACACCAAGAGAGCCAAACTATTAAACCAAAATGAGCCTGACCCCAAAGTCTCCCTAAAAATTCCCTAACCCCTCTGACCGCTACTAGTTTAGTTAGCTAGTCCAGTATAAAAAAGGGTTTATATCCCATACCACAAGCACAATAATAGAAACTAGACCACCATAGAGCGAAATTCCAACAAAACCACGAAATATCTTCGAGACGATTGCAACAAAGTATTGAAATTACAATTTTAACTTTTATGTAAAAATTATATGAAAAAAATCATTTAAATTTTATTAAAATTTCAAATTAATTAATTAAAAAAATTATTTAAATTATTCTAAACCAAACTAAATTATTTGAGATAAAATTCCGTATTCAAAATTTCAAATTTACTAATTTAAAAAAAAAAAAAGTTATTTAAATTATTGTAAAACAGAGTAAATTATTATTGTTAAAATACCATACTCAAAATTCGTATATTCACATAAAACTATAACTTCCTATAAAATTGTAAAAATTTCTAACACAAAAAATTGGACTCATCTATTTATCAAACAAAATTTCTTTCGTCCGCTCGCCACATCCATGATTCAATAGTGTAAGGTGACTCTTCACGTGTTTCTTCACGCGAGGTTACTTGGCAGACAAGAAAGAAAGTTTTTGCTTGGCCTGCAAGCAAAGCACAATTAGCAGAAGCAACCATGCCGTGAATTCCTATAAATATGAACATGCATGCCTCTCCTCTCATCTTTCATCATTGCTTTGCATCTCCTCTGTGAGATCCTGATCTTTTCTTCCCATTTGAGAATTACTGAGTTTGATTTGGAAGCTTCATAAATGGGAGAAGGAGATAGTTGTAGTTCCCAGGATACATGCCCCTTCCCATCTCACTCTGGTTGGCCAATGTTAGTGGTAAGAAGGCCTTCACTATCATTTCACTCCTCACCAGCACCTCCTAAAACATGCCTTTCACTACCTTCAGCCTTCCCCTCTGACCATTCATGATCTCCCCCTCTCCCAATCCCTCCACAGGTATTTAACATTTAGTATCAGAGCACTTTCCTTGGCCAAAGAAGGGAAGGATTTTTCGGGTTATTTTGTAGATTTAAAAAAC
>SNQJ01S0005617.1:110907-128308 GCA_010110895.2 Picea sitchensis
TGGATTCAACATGCTGAAAAACTCTCGGGGCACTTGGATTATACATAAATAATCACTCAAATCTACAAATCCAACAATTTCTAGCCGGATTTAGGACAAATATCCCCAGAAAAAATCATCATTACGACCATTTACAATAGTTGGTGATTTCAAATATTGTAGCTACGTGGGTCCTTTTTTAGGTTATTGAAGCTTTCTTGCAATGCACTCTTTAGCAATACTTCAAAACCATTCTTTGGACACGTCACTGCATTTGAGAATAAGAGGTCTTGTTATTTATAAAAAGTAAAAAAGACCATCATCCAGGTACTAAATATGCTAACTTTGGTTCTGAAAAATTGTCAGGAGTATGTCCAGGTATTAAATATGCTAAATTTGGTTCAAAACAATGGCCAACAAGCAAATCTACTAAAGTGGATAAACTTAGTTGTATAAATACCCCTTATAGCATGCCTTTTCCCATAGGTTTTTGTTTATGTGAATATGTCTAGCAATCTAAGTCCAAATGATGGTAAGAAAAAAGATGCCATCACAAATTTCCCCCAAATATATTCTTCGAGTAAAAGAAAAAATGTATGTTTAACATCCACCTGGTAAACTAAATGCAATTAATCAACATCCAAATATTTGTTATAGAAATGTATAAAAGCAACATGGAGGATGCCTTCTTCCTTCTTTCTATATAGAAATACATAAATCAGCTCCCGCCAGGGATTCTTATGATAAGCAAATAATCCTCTTGCCAAACAAAAAAATTTGTGGCCAGGCTGTAAGGTAACCACTTTACCCAGATGAAAAAAATCTGAAACTCGTTCTCAGGCTATCGACTTGGCCAAAGAATTTTTGCACTAGGTTGTCGCGACCAATTCAACGCATACACCCAATGTTGTCAGATGGTAGAAAGAAAATGCAGGGTGATGGAGGGGCAAAGGGAAGGAACACCTTAGTCCCCACACACTGTAGCTCAAGCTGCAGAAGAAACCCTCACAACCCACACAGGTTCAAATCCTGTCATCACAATTAAAATTTCACAATCGCGGTCAATTTTATTATATTTGTTGCAACTTTGATGCTTAATACAAACATTAATTATTATTAGTTTGTGGTGAGATGCATAGCATTAGTTCATATTGGCACTTATAGATATATTGCATTCATTCCATTTCTTTTCGACCCGTATATTGCATTCATTCCATTTCTTTCTGACCCGTATATTGCATTCATTCCATTTCTTTCTGACCCATTAATTGTCACACTCATTCGTGCGTTGCATTCATTCCATTTCTTTCTAATCCATTAATTGTCGCACTTGTATCCCTACACCATCGACTGGCTTCGCCAATGAAGAGATCTTTGTGTCAGCCAACAGTGACGTCTGCCCTACAACATCAAGCCTTTCAAAGATGAGGTATTGTGTGATATTGCTCCCCTTGAAGTTTGTGATGTTCTTTTAGGACAACCATATTTGTGGAAGCGTCATGTTGTGTATGAGTCCAGACCCCGCAATGTTATTATTACTCTAGGTAGACAATTGCACATGATACCAGAGGTAGCGACGCCTACTACTATTTCTTTAATCTATGTTAAGGAATGCAGTAAGTTCATTTCACAGACTGGGAAGTTCGTCTTCTTTGTGATCCGTGCTCACAGTAAGCAGAAGTTCGTCGCCACATTCGTGGCCTCTACACAGAGCCTATCTTTGTAGCAGAAGAAAGTGGATGAGATCGTGGAAGAATATAGAGATATCTTCTCCTCACCTACAGAGGTACCGACACACTGTCAAGTCAAGCATCCAATTGATCTTACCCCCGACGCACCTCTACCTAATAGACCAGTCTATCATCTCTCGCTGATGGAAAATGACGAAATCGGGTATCAGATCCAAGAGCTTCTTCAAAAGGGTCACATCAGACCCAACTCCTACCCTTGCGAAAGCTCGATTGTACTAGTGCAGAAGAAGGATGAGACTTGGCAACTCTGCATTGATTATAGAGCCTTAAAGAAAATCATAGTCAGGGACCGATACCCCATTCCCAAGATTGATGAACTTCTTGACCAACTCAAGGGGGAAACGTTCTTCAACAATATTGAACTAAATTATGGCTACCACCAGGTTCCCATCGAACCAACTGATGTATGAAAGACAACCTTCAAATCTAAAGAAGGTCTCTTCGAATGGCTAGTCATGCCCTTTGGCTTAACAAATGCACCAACCACTTTCATGAGGTTGATGAATGATGTATTGAGACCCTTCACCAGCTCCTTTATGGTGGTATATTTGGATGTAATCCTCATCTTCATTAGAATGTGGAAGGAGCACATGCGACATATTCAACAGGTTTTGAGCACTCTGTGGCAGCACAAACTATATGCCAACTTGGAAAAATGCTCTTTTGGCATGAATAGTGTCCAATACTTGGGCTACATTATTGATGAGCATGGAGTACATGTTGATCCAGCTAAGATCCAAGTCATCTGTTACTGGCCAGCCCCGACCACACTGATCGAGCTTCAGAGCTTCTTGGTACTAGCCAACTTCGACCCACGGTTCGTGTTGGGATTCTCCCATATTACATGGGCCCTCAGCCAAGTGACCAAGGGTGGTGGCAGGGCCAAGTTAGTGTGGGGGAAGGAACAACAACGAGCATTTGATGATATGAAGCATCGCTTGTGCTCAAATCCAGTACTCTCCTTGCTTGATCTGCAAAAACCATTTGAGATTGAGACTGTTGCATCTGACTATGATGTGGGTGCAGTTCTCACTCAACATGGTCATTCGGTGGCATACCATAGTGAGACACTCTCATATATTGTCCGTAAATACCCCACCTATGACAAGGAAATGTATTCCATTGTACAAGCCTGTTGTCAATGGAAACATTACATTCTGGGAAAGGAGACGATCATACACATTGATCACAAGCATTTGTAGTTCATACAAACACAGGGGAAATTGCAGAACGACCTCCATCAGAAGTGGTCCACCTACCTGCAACAATTCCATCTCAACATCAAGTATAAGACATGTATCTCAAATCGTGTCGTTGGATACCTCATTCGACCTCTTGTGGCTGCACTCACCATTGTGATCCATTCATGTGTACATGAAGCATCTAAGTGGCCCCAACTTTATGAACAAGATCCAGACTTTACCACCACCTATCATCTCTTGGGTACAGGCGCGATTATCACTAATTTTCACATTCAGGATGGACTATTATGCCACATGGGTCATCTATGTGTTCCTACAAGAGAGCGTGTAAAACTAATTTGGGAAGCCCACTACAGTTGGATGGCAGGACATTTTGGCGTGGAGAAAACTGTGTTCGTTCTTCGGAAACATTTTTATTCGTGAAAACTTCGACAAGACGTCAACAAGTATATCATATCTTGCATTGTTTGTGCCATTTCCAAGCCAACGATCAAGAAGCAAGGCTTATACACCCCTCTTCCTACTCTCGATAAGCCTTGGGAATCCATCTCAATGGATTACATGTCTGGCCTTCCATCTACCCAGCAAGGAAATGACTATGTATTTCTGGTCGTTGATCGGTTTTTGAAGATGGTCATCCTCACAACCTGTAAGAAGAATATCATAGCGACAGATATTGTCAAGCTCTTCTTCAAACGAGCGTGGATCCACTTTGGGATACCATAGACCATCATCTCTGACCAAGACAACATGTTCCTTAGCACATTTTGGTCGAGTCTCTAGTTACTGATGGAAACCAAGCTCACAAAATCCACTGCTTTCCACCCCCAAACAAACAGTGAAACAAAGGTTGTCAATCATATGATTGTGCACATATTGCACATGTACAACTCTAAGAATCCACGTACATGGGACGAGAGTCTCCCCTATGTTCATCACAACTACAACATGGCTCTCCATAGCTCCACCGACCATAGCCCATTTCAGGTGGGGATGGGATTCCAACCCTTGGGACGCATTGATGTTGCACTTCATCTTGCCACCACACAGACAAACTCTTCCCATGATCTGTCTACGATCGACAAAGCCACTAGATTGATTGAGAGGATTTAATACATCCTCCAACAAGTCCAGGATATTTTGACAAAATCCAATGCTAAGTGCAAGCAATGCCATGCTCAACACAAGGTACCACACCAGTTTTAGGTTGGTGACAAAGTCTGGTTACATTTGCAGAAGGAGAGTCTCACAGGACCCCATCAGAAGCTCTGCCCACTTCTCTCTGGGCCTTACACTATCACCAAGGCCATGGGTAGTAATGATTTTGAGCTCAACACTCCACCCTTCCTTGGCCTGCACCCAATGGTCAATGTGGACCTCCTTCGACCATATTTTCCACCATTATTGGACACCTCAGAGATCATAGAACAACTGATACCCACAAAGCTCAACCATGACTGCATGGAACAAGAATCCACTGATCAGATAGTGGACACACAAGTTAAGGGTACTCGCTAGCAGAGGATCCAACTTTATCGGGTTGTCAAGGCAGGGCAACTCCTACACCAAGGCAAGTGGCTCACCAGGGGCCAAATCTAGTAGAACGTTCCTCACCTGATGGGGGAACTCAAAGAAATGGAGATCATTTCTTCCTAAGGGGGGAGGATTGATCCAATTGGCTATTGGTGGCCACCCACCTATTCCAACTGGCTCCTCTTGTTCATTTTTAGTTCAACGCGTTCTTCTGTACTTCTTTGTAATTGTGAGTTCTACAATTCTGGGGTTGTTTGAAGCCCTAGACATCTTCCAGGTGGATATCGATGGTTGTTACACATTATTTTGGTCACCCTGATGATGATTACATAAACGTGTGTTCAGGTTCCCAATATAATCTTTTTCCTGATAAAAGCAACCTCTTTCCACCCTTGCAAGATGTATTTTGGAAAGGCCGCCGCGAGAAACTCCCTTTACATAGTGCGGAAATCTATAATTTCCACATGCTGTACTATAGCCAGTCCGCGAGATTTCCGCAGGCTGATATATAGGCAGGTCGTGGTGACGCTTTAAAACTAAAAGATGAAAGAAGTTCTAGCAGCTTATAGAAGTGGAATCTTCTGGAAATATGAAGTGGCGTCCGTGTGGTTACAATCCTACTGAATTCTCTGATTTGATGGGATCATCCTCATCTCTTTAACCACTTTAGCTTCTCCTATAAAATGATAGGCTTCTCATGGAAAAGGTTAGAGGTACAAGCATAAAAAAGCATAGAGATTGAAGAAAGCATAGGCTGAAGATTGTGAATAATCTTATTTCAAGTGATGCTTGAGGTCTCCATTCATCCATCACGCTTTTGAGAGAAATCTTCATACAAAAGGTTGGAGCAAATGTATGTGTGTGTCAGAACGAAGGGCCACTGAAAGAGAACTTGCGACATCAAGGTGATTCAGTTGTATCTTCTATCTTTCATTTTTATAATACGGTGGCATGTCTCTTTCCCATAAAATGATTGATATTTTATTACATGATTCCTTAATCACATGTTTAGGTTGTCATTGAATTTCATTATTGCTGCTTTCACGTTAGTTGATTTGTGTTATTACAGATCTGATTTCACAAGAGCATTGGAGCAAAGCAGGATCAACAAAGACATAAGGAAGCGATTCATAAGGTATGTTATCTATTCCTCTTTTGGTAATTAAATTCAATGATCATAATCTAGGGAAAGCGTATTGTTCCATCTTGTTTTGTTATAGATCCAGGTGGATCTAGGGGGATTAGTTCATGTCCACATCTATTGATTTATCCGTTAACAAAATTGGCGACTCCACTAGGGATAGTACAACTTGATTATGGTTTTTCATTGGCCATTTTCTTATAGCCTATCTTTTACATTCTATTTCAGTCTCTGAGTTTGTGGGAGATCCAATTAGACTCACTAGGTAACGTTAGCCTTTAATAATATTGCGAAACTCTAAAATTCAACTAGTAACGTTTTCTAGGGCCCTTTTACACCAACATTAGCTAGGCTAGAGCTTTGGAATAGGCAGTGAGACACACTCTCCAAAGCACAAAACACACAATAGTATCTTGTGAAAGGGAGTGTCAAATTCCATTTGCAACATTTTTTCCTGAGAAGCCCTTCTCACACAAGGGTCAAACCTGAGGTCGAATTGAGATTGATAGAGTTACTCACCCTGCTTTATTGATCTCAGTGTAGAGATTGCATGTATTATAGGGATCGCTTGAAGGTATACCCACAATGATGAGTGGAAGCCTCTGAAGTTGATTTCGGGCTAGATACCCTAGCCTTGCGTGTGGATTGGACTGTCGATTGTTTCCCCATGCATCATTGTTGTTTGTGGTAACTTTAGTAGCCTATCTTCTTAGAGTCTTACACAAGGTGACTGTGGAGGGGTAAGTCTTCACAGTACCTAGAATCGATGTTGGCCAGACTCACTCGGGCTCCTTGGAGGGTATACCCATGATTATGTGTGGGAGCTTACACCAGGGTGTAAGTCCGTTAAGAAGGTCGTCAACGTAACTTTTCCACCATAGCCCAACCCCTTCTTGTCTCGACGTCACGATGTTTGATTTCATCACCAACTAGTGACTTCAGAATAGGAAGGTCTTTTTTGCTTGGTTTTGATTCATAGATTTTTCTAGCGCGTGCTGTTTGTTTCCATAAGTTGGCCATTGAGTTTCTTGTGTAAAATATTTAGCTCTGCCAACATTGACCCTCTGTGCCGCTCACGTAGAATGCAAGGACTACACCCAGAAGATCTGGGAGGTTCTCAACCCTTTCCTACCAACCCATTAGAGGACTCTCCTCAACAGAGTGAGGTCCAAGACATCGCCACTCCACGAGTGGAAGGTTATGATTCTCTAGAGACTTCTCGAATTCCTCACGGTTCTGAGAGACGTATTCTTCAAGTAAATTCTTCCGGAGATATTATTTTTGAAACTTCTGGAGTACCAACCAGACCGTTCATAGGCCCTAAAGGTCAGGATCCTTTTTGGTCTCCTCACATTTCGAGACGGGATATTTTCAGCCTCAGCACAAGTGTCGATATCTTTGTCGAGTATGAGCTGCCCGAAACATCTGATATAGAACGTACTCTCGTTAGAACTACCTATCTGTTCAGCGGTTATGACACCCCGTCGACGGATCCCAACTCGACCATCCCCCTTCAGACACCCCATTGTACAATGGTCCCAAATACTACGACTATTTCCACCAGGAATACGGTGGCTAGCCAAGCCCCCATTGGCACACCTCTTTTTCCTAGACTCACCCCAACACTTCCCTCTAGATATCATGCGTTGAATGCTTCTATTCCTGTTCCTACCCAAGTCCCATCCGGAACTCATGGAGTTTCCACTCCTTTTAGAGACAATATTGTTCCTGGTTTTATTCCAACACTTCCTCGGCCCCCTTCTAGAGGGTCTCTTCCATCCCATATCGAAGGAACCGACCGCAGTGGCACCACCCAGTCTTTCACACCTAATTACCAGATTCCTGTTGGTGGACAATTTCACCCTGGAGGCCAAACACAATCCACTTTTGGAGGTCAAATCCCAATTGGGACGCAACCCCCGATTGGAGGACAATCCCCACCTACCCCACCCTATGGAAAGAACATACCTGCAGCCTTGGCCTAGTATTGGAACTATCTTACCCAAAATAATCGTCAACCGACTGGGGAGCAACAACCTCAAGCTATCTCTTTCATACACCCTAGTACAGGCCAACCATATCCAGGTACATCCAATCCCATTTGGGGCTCGAATGCTCGACCCAATGTCCATGTTCAAGGGAACAACCCTAACCAATACAACCCTATAGGTTACATGCCTCGGCACCAACAATCGAATCTTCCCGGATCTTTGCATTATATGCAAAATGCTTACGGTCCTACTGGTATACCTACGGGACTTCCTCCCCAAAGTCACCAGTACCCCCATGTGAATAGACAGTTACCCTTCTTAGCCACCCTGGACCTCCCTAATCTGTCTAGAATTTTAAATGATCCTATCAGTCACTCTCCTTAATGTCCCGTAATACCGGTCAAACTACCATCCGACATTCCTAATTTTGATGGTAAATCGGGAGAGGACCCGAACAATCATGTAATGAATTTCCACCTTTGGTGTTCATCCAACTCTTTTATGGATGACTCTATTCGATTACGTCTTTTTCAACAAACTCTCACAGGTTCAACCGCGAAGTGGTATATAGAATTACCACGAGGCTTCTTCACTAACTTTAACACCCTTGCCATGGATTTCCTCACCCACTACCAGTTACCGATCTGTTACGAAACGGGAACCAAAATTTTGAGTTCTTTCAAACAAACCAAAGCCACTCATATCTCTGATCACATTCATGAGTGGTGACAAAGATGACGTCTAATCAAACTCGAGCTTCCTGATCAATTACTGGCAGAGTGGTTCACAGAATCATTCATGAATGACATTGCTCGTGACATCTCCATGGGTGGAGTTGTCACAGAAGAACAGGCGATCAGTCGTGCTCAATACCTCGACCTCGTTTACTCGAAAACGGGTACTCTTTAGGATTTACTCCCTGATGCACCTTGTCCTTCTACTACCGCTACTTCAACTACTCCTTCTACTTCTCATGCAACTGATGGTGTGATTGGCACTTTCCATGCCCAACCCCACTCCGCACAAGCCTCTACCACCAACCCCAAGTCTGTTGCTTCTAATGTTCAACATGCTCTGTCTCCTAACCTCCCGTCGACAAGACTTCTGAGGTGAACTCTATTCAATCTACCCCTGCCGGAAAGAATAAATACAAAAAAGGGAAGGGTAAGAATAAGGAGGATAAAAATAATCCGCAATCTGAGAAGACCAAAACACAACCTGTTGACTATAAGGATAAGCACAAACCCCACTACCCTTGTCTTATCTGTGGTGATGATCACTACACTAAGGATTGTCCAAGATGGGTCGAGGTTACTAAGTTCCTTCAAGGGACCCCAAAACTGCCTACGCCGGCCATGTTGTCACAACCCTTCCCTTCTCAACAGCAGGCCCAATTGGTCATTCATGACCAACCATCCCTCTCCACTACTTCCTATGTCTTAATGTGTACATGTGATTCAAAGAAGAATGACATCACACTTGCCACTCGAGCCAAAGATTATTCTTCCTCCAAGGAGAAAGTTGATGAAATACCTCCTTCGTTGGTCCAACCATCTCCCTTGGCTCCACCTACCAACGGTCCTCTTCATCTCGAATGACCGAACCTAGATACAGTTCTTCACCCTCCCCCAAAGGGTGTTGTTCGAAAGTCTTCTTTCAATCCTCATGCACGTGCTGCCTAGAACTACAGTATTGTAGAGGATCTGGCTCAAGCACCGTCCGCAATGTCAGCCTCGAAGTCCTTCAGAGTTTTCCTACACAACGAAAGGCACTGTTGAAATCTATTGGTGGAATCAATCCTACAGATACAAATTTAATAATTTTTGACTTGGAAGATCACATTCCAAGGCTTCCCCCTCAGCTTGCATTTCAAATACAAGTTGTTGTTATCGACAAGAACATTTGTAGAATAGTTATTGACGAGGGTGCCTCAACATGTGTCATGTCCGTCGCTTGTTGGAAAGCCATCGAATCTCCTCCCTTAACTGAATCACACAACACGCTCAAATCCTTTAATGGATCTGGATTTAAACCTTACGGTGTCCTTCCCTTGTTGCCCATCACGTTAGAAGGCAAATCGGTCAGTGTAGAAGTTGAGGTCTTTGACGCACCTCTCGATTACAACCATTTACTCGGCCGCAGTTGGATTGATTCCATGCATGCATTTGTGTCCACTCTTTTCCGTGTCGTACGTTTTCCACGTCAGAGAAAAGTAATTACGGTGGACCAATTGGCCTTCTTTAACTCTGATACACGTACCAACAACGTACCTTTCATTGCAAATACACCCCCTAGATATGAGAATGATGCCTGGTATTGACCCCGATATTGTTGTACACGAAATCAAGACATACCTAGATGATAAACCCGTCCGACAAAGACTTCGCCCAATCCATCCTTGTAAAGCAACCACTATCAATATGGAAGTCGAGAAACTTCTTAAAGATGGATTTATTTATCCCGTGGCTTTAACTGATTGGGTATCCAATCTTGTTCCGCTCAACAAGAAACAAGGTACGATCTGTGTCTGTGTTGATTATAGGGATATCAACAAAGCTTGTCCTAAAGACAACTTTCCCACCCCCTTCGTTGACCAAATCGTCGATGATTGCGCCGAAAGTGAAATATTCTCTCTAATGGATGGTTTCTCCGGATATAATCATATCAACATCTTACCCGCGGATCAACACAAAACCACTTTTATTTGTCCTTGGGGAAATTTTGCCTACTGGAAACTGCCCTTCGGTTTAAAGAACATCGGTGCCACGTTTCAATGTGCTATGTCTTATGCTTTCCATGATATTAAGCACATTGTACAACCATATTTAGATGACCTACCATCACATTCCATGCATCGTAGTGATCATCCGACCCACCTTCGAGCCATTTTCCTTCGTTGTCGGTTCTATCGTATACGATTAAACCCACACAAATCTGTTTTTTGTGTGGAGTCCAACCGACTCTTAGGATTTATTGTGTCACGTCAAGGGATCCAGGTAGATCCTTTGAAGGTTGAGACCATTCTCCATCTCCCTCCCCCTTTTTCACTTTGCCAGCTACAAAGTTTGCAAGGGAAGGAAAACTTTCTACGTCATTTTATCCCGAGCTACGCCGAGTTAACGCTCGGATTTACTCGACTTTTAAAGAAAGGCTCTGAATTTGTATGGGACACCACTGTCAACAAAGCCTTCGACGCTTTGAAATTGACTTTAACTCGTACCCCACTAATTTTCCTGCCCGATTATAGTCGAGATTATTTCTTTTATCTCGCTGCTTTAGATTCAACAATCGCCATGGTTCTTGTCCAAGAGGACGATTCTCACGATGAACATGTTATTTATTATTTGAGTTGGAGTCTCACGACTATCGAAGCCAAGTATTCACATGTTGAAAAACTGGACTTGGAAGCTGTTCAAGTTGTCCAATGTTTCTGGCACTATATGCTTTTACGCAAGACCACCGTGATTTTCGATTGCAACCCTATGCAACACATTCTTACACGCCAGTTGCTAGGGGGGAAATACTCCAAATGGATTGTATTACTCCAGGAGTTTGACTTAGAGTTTGAACGTGCTATGTCCAAGAAATCCTTGGTGTTTGTTGAATTGATATGTGGCCTTCCCTATCCTGAGACGGAAAATGTAGCAGAGGATTCATTACCTGATGAATCCCTTTTTCTAATTAGCTCCGATGACCTTTGGTATGGAGATATCATTATATATCTCCAGACTCAAACTTTCCAGTCCGATTTGTCTAATACTGACCGTCGTCGCATACGTTACCAAGCCCATCAGTATATCATCCTCGGTGATACTCTTTATCGCCGTGGAGTTGACTCCGTTTTTCGACGATGTCTCACATATGATTAGGCTAAAAAACCTTTGAATGACGGCCATTCTGGCGCATGTGGTGGTCACATGTCTGGGTATGCTACTGCCCAAAAGATCTTATGAGTTGGATATTTTTGGCCTTCTTTATTCAAAGATTGTATTATCACCATCCAAAAATGCCATGCTTACCAAACATACAACAACAAAATAAGATCTCACCCCTCTCCCTTACATCCTGTAGTTTCCATTGGAACTTTCGCTAAATGGGGCATTGATTTCATGACATGTCACCCTCACTCGGCTGAGGGGCATGGGTACATTATTGTAGCCGTAGATTATTTCATGAAATGGGCCTAGGCGATGCCTACATTTGACAACACGGGAAAATTTGCAGCCCTATTCATCTTCAATCAAATTATTACACGATTTGGAATCCCACAGGCTATCATCACTGATCACGGTAGCCACTTCCGAAACTTTATGATGTCTGAGCTTATGGAAAAGTTGGGTCTTCGACATGAAAACTCAACCCCCTACTATCCATAGTCCAACGACCAATTCAAATCAATAAACAAAATACTTATTACCATGCTTCGACGGATTACTGGAATTCACAAAACGAGTTGGCACACAATGTTGTTCTCGGCATTGT
Source organism: Picea sitchensis (assembly GCA_010110895.2). NCBI lineage: Eukaryota > Viridiplantae > Streptophyta > Pinopsida > Pinales > Pinaceae > Picea > Picea sitchensis. The sequence goes on from SNQJ01S0005617.1 coordinate 122,987, forward strand.
GGGCCTATTGGACATCTTTGAAGTCAACCATGGGGTTTACACCTTTCCAATTAGTGTACGGTTTAGAAGTTTTTATATTGATTGAATGTGAAATTCCATCGTTAAAACTAGCTGTCCAACTTCTCCCAAACACCTCTGCGGAGGAGGAGCATCTGTTGTATCTTATGTAATTGGACGAAACCCGTCGCGATGCCACCCTAGTTATTGAAACCCAAAAGAAACACGTAAAATCCCAATATGAAAAACATGTCAAGTCACGCACGTTTTTTGAGGGAGATCTAGTTCTCCTCTATGAACAAGATCATGATTTGCTAGGAGCTGGAAAATTTGAGGCTATGTGGTGAGGCCCTTATATTGTTAAAAGAGTGTTAGAGAAGGGAGCATACGATTTAGTAGATTACGATGGCACTCCTTTGAGTGAACCCAGAAATGGGATTTACTTGAAGAAGTACTACACTTAGCCTATCTCTGCATAAGCACTTGTATTTTTACTGTATCATACTCTTGTGTGTGACTTTAGTGTGTTTCTACTATTTGAATTTTACTCCTGACTACTTCCCTGCATTTTGTTTGGTCTCCATATGTCGGTGTTTTCACTACCTTACATTGGCTTCGCCGATGATGCTAGCCATAGTACCCGAAATTTAGCTTCTGCTACTTGGGCAATCTATGCACCCTCAAACGAACTTATTTGTCTACAAGGTGTTTGTCTCGGTCGAGCGACCAATAATATCGCAGAGTATAGCGCGATCATCGAATTATTGAGTAGTGCTATTTCGATTGGGATTCATCGCTTCATTATACGACTTGATTCGCAGCTAGTAGTTCTACAACTAAACAATGTCTATACTATCCGAAGCCCTACTCTATTACGAGTATATTTACGAATCCGCCTCTTGGAACGTCATTTCGATTATATTGAATATCAACACATTCCTAGATGTCTAAATACATTAACTAATGCTCTAGCTAATTATGTATTAGACAAACATTTGAGACATTTGTAATTCCAATCACATTTCACATATTGTACAAAGAGAAAAGTAAATCGGTAAAAACCTCATGTATATATATATAATGATATAATGTTTACAAAAAGAGTTTTAATCTGAAGATCAAAATATCAAAATATAGAACCCATGGCCCCTACAAAATGGCCTCATGGATGCCTCTCGCAATAGCATACTACTGCTCTCGCTACCCTGCATAGTAACGGACTAAGTGAGCCGGATACGCCTATAGTATGGCGTTGATAATGCCTCGGGATCTCCTCGATGGATATATCAGGGATGTCTGTCGTCAAGCCTTCCAGGTTCTGCTCTATCACATCATAATCCTCGACATCCCATCCAGCCACTACGCATGCCTCTCCTCGCCTCTGAATAGGAGAAGACCCTGGGGGTCGATGTGGCCCTACATTTGCATGATCAAATTTTTTTGATTAGTCTTGTGATTGGAAACACAAAAACATTAAATATTTTAAAAACTCATAAAAACATTGTAAAAACACAAATGCCTTTCTTACCTTGATCTCCCCATTGAGATCCCTCAGGGAGAACCAAATATGGATCACCCCGAAAGTCTAGACCGGCATAAGCATAATCATCAATCATCAGGATTTCCGGTCCCAACCAATTGAAGAATGCATCATCATACTTCACAATCCGGCCCGCCACATGCTGTGTCATCATATCACACCATCTTTTCATTCGTGGGTCATTCGTGGGATTCCCCATTCCACCTGTAGGCGTAGGTGTGGAACTCTTTCGAGGAAGAAAGATACTAAAATAGACCCATAAACGAACAGTTTGAGGTCCCCGTTCTTGCTTTTCCTGTGTTGAGTTTTCATGCTGTGTAATATACCGTCACACCAATTGAATACTTGAGGCTCCAAGCATTCAATAGCGTATTGGAAGTAACTTTGGAGTGCTATGTGTGACGAAGCACTCCCTGCCATCTGTGCAACAGTAAACAATATGGTCCTGAGGGTCGAATCTCTCACACCTCAGATTGCTACTTTTCCTTTATGTCTTTCAGCATCAGGGTCACAATGCTCACGAATGTACTCACTCATGGGCAGTCCACCACCTCGACCACTTGTCAAAGTCACGCATGCCCCACGATGTGACAACCCTGTCAGAAAATAAATATCCTCAATATCCAAAGAGAGGACATGAACACCCACGTGGAACACTTGTTGTTCTGAATCCCACATATGAACCAGATATTCTAGTAATCTCCATTAGGCTCTCATGCCCTGAACTTTGAATAATTTTAATAGACCACATTGTCGGAGTGCATTTATGGTCCCCAGATCATTTAGATCCATAATACCATCTTCTTCATGCTCATGCTCTCTCCATTCCAACATCTTTGCAAGTAAACACCTGCATGGGAAACAAAGAAGATCTTTAGCACACCTTTTCAACATTTTTTGGGATTTTTATTGAGTCAACGTTCACTTTTCTTTTTAGTTTTCCGGCCGCCGAAACCAAACTTCAAATACAGTGAGTAATTTCCGTGAGTGTTCCTTAACGAACCTGTGGAAATCGTTGATTTTCGCAGGGCCCGTTATAGGCCACTCGCGGCGGCCCCAACGCACGACTAGCAGTCCCAAATCATCAAAAAATCTTGATTTTTTACCATCAAAAACAAAAATTAATCCATTGAAAAGATAGAAGATGAGATGCTTACCTCTTTTACACAATCCTTTCGTGGAGTGATCCCCTGTAGCCTCCGCACTCTGTCGCCGAAGTTGAGGTAAAAAACAAGGGTTTTGGTTAAGTTTTTGACAAAGTGAAAATAAAATGGTGAACAAGACTTTTTACTTCTATTTATTACTTTTTTATCATTTCTTCTAATATTTTGTTTCATATAAATACATTTTGGTCAAAAACCCATTAACTCTAAAGGTCTTGTAAGTGTTTTGTTCCTTGCAGGAAGAAATTTAGTACTTTGGACAACGAATTATGGACAGTTTTAATGATTTATTCTATTTTTGTCTCGTGTACAATTACTTTTTAAGGTTTTTTAGAAAAACCTCAAGCATAGTCTTTGTTCGTTCTCGGGCTCGAAAACCAATGAGAATGTAACTGAGTATACTTTTTTCGTCTTTTCGTACTCGTCATGGTAACACGAAAATAACGAAAATTATGGAGAATTCTTTAAGCTCTTTTCATGCTCCTTAAAAACGAAAAGATTGTCGAGCAACCTTGTTCTTTTCATGCTCGTAAAAGTATTTGAAGAAAACGTTTGATGGGCGATAGTTTATCACTTTTTCGGTCCTGTCAAACTATTCTACGAAAAAGGAACTGATCCACTTTGTATGTCTCATGGCTATGTTCATACTTGAGTTTTTCATGCATGTATCCACAATGTATTCCTAGTGGCTATGCAAAATCTTGTTGACATGGATCCACGTTGTATAATTGGTGGCCATGACCTACATTTATGATTTCAATCATTTACGGTCAGGACATGGGAATGCTTACCTCAAACATGATATGATATTGTACGGATGCTTGATTGTTTGCAGGTTCCTGATTGGTGCAACCCTAGTTCTTTAAACATACATGCTTATTTTACAAAGTATTTTGGCTATCTCGAGTTCTAGTCTCATACTTTGGGGGGCATTCTGTTACACATTATTTTGGTCACCCTGATGATGATTACATAAACGTGTGTTCAGGTTCCCAATATAATCTTTGCCTGAGAAAAGAAACCTCTTTCCACTCTTGCAAGATGCATTTTTGAGAGCCTGCTACGAGCAACTCCCTTTACACACTGTGGAAATCCATAATTTCTGCATGCTGTACTATAGCCAGTCCGCGGGATTTCCACAGGCTGATATATAGGCAGGTCACGACGACGCTTTAAAACTAAAAGAGGAAAGAAGTTCTAGCAGCTTCTAGAAGTGGAATCTTATGGAAATATGAAGTGGCATCCTTGTGGTTACGATCCTACTGACTTCTCTGATTTGATGGGATCATCCTCATCTCTTTAACAACTTTAGATTCTCCTATATAATGATAGTCTTCTCATGGAAAACGTTAGAGGTACAAGCATAAAGAAGCATAGATATTGAAGAAAGAATAGGTTGAAGACTGTGAAGAATCTTATTTCAAGTGATGCTTGAGGTCTCCATTCATCCATCAAGATTTTGAGAGAAATCTTCATACAAAATGTCGGAGAAAATGTATGTGTGTGTCAGAACGAAGGGCCCCTGAAATGGAACTTGTGACATCAAGGCGATTTGGTTGTATCTTCTATCTTTCATTAATATAATACGATGGCATGTCTCTTTCCCATAAAATGATTGATATTTTATTACATGATTCTTTGATCACATGTTTAGGTTGTCATTGAATTTCATTATCGTTTCTTTCATGTTAGTTGATTTGTGTTATTACAGATCTGATTTCACAGGAGCATTGGAGCAAAGCAGGATCAACAAAGACATAAGGAAGTGATTCATAAGGTATGTTATCTATTCCTCTTTTGGTAATTCAATTCAATGATCATAATCTAGGGAAAACGTATTGTTCCATCTTGTTTTGTTCTAGATCCAGGTGGATCTAAGGGGATTAGTTCATGTAGGCATATATTGATTTACCTGTTAACAGTGGCCTCTCACCTAATCCAACTGGATTATTTTGTATGTTTTCATGTCAGCACATCTTGTTGTACTTCCAGGGTCGTTTTGGAGGCCTAAACAATGTTTTTTTGGCTCGCCACAGTCAAACTGTAGACAGAGTCAAATTCTGATAGCGAAATGTGTATTTCTTCGAAAGAACTTTCCAACGGGCTATCACGCGCCTAAAACGAAGGTCGTATGAAAAAGTTACAACCCCAGGAAGTTGAGATACCAACTTACCCATAGGGGGCCACATGACTTTTGACGTTTCACTACCTAGGGTTAGGTTTTTGGATGTTTAGGGTTTTGGAATTCATGAGTAATATCAAAAAGGCCTCTAGAGCCTCATGGTAGTTCATTCTACTCAGACGTATGCGCATAGAAGCCACATCTCTTCTCAGATATAGCTACCACCATTCGAGCAAGTGTTTCAGTTCTGCAGTTTTACAGTTTCAGCCTATTTCATTATTTAATAGAAGATATTGTTCACTGGATATCTGTGTTATTCTTCATATCTTCATGTTTATTGTATTCAATTCGTTAATCAGTTCGTTCCGCTCCTAAATCTGGAACAGTTCAGACACTCCTCTACACTTGCCTCAACCCGAATGTCATTAAAACCCATCAAATGACGCATATCCTTTGCGATCTGTTGAGAGAAAAGGCATTCTCTAATTAAATGTGTAGTA
>SNQJ01S0005617.1:137771-169294 GCA_010110895.2 Picea sitchensis
ATGTGAAATGTGATTGGAATTACAAATGTCTCAAATGTATGTCTAATACATAATTAGCAAGAGCATCAATTAATGTATTTAGACATCTAGGAATGTGTTGATATTCAATATAATCGAAATGGTGTTCCAAGAGACAGATTCATAAATATACATGTAATAGAGTAGGGCTTCAGATAGTATAGACATTGTTTAGTTGTAGAACTACTAGATGCGAAACAAGTCGTATAATGAAGCGACAAATCCCAATCGAAATAACACTACTCAATAATTCGATGACCGTGCTATACTCTACGATATTATTGGTTGCTCGACCAAGACAAACACCTTGTAGACAAATAAGTTCGTTTGAGGGTGCATAGATTGCCTAGGAAGCAGAAGCTAAATTTCGGGTACTACGGCTAGCGCCATCGACGAAGGCAATGTAAGGTAGTGAAAACACCGACATCTGGAGACCAAACACAATGTAGGGTAAGTAGTCAAGGGTAAAAGTCAAATAGCATAAACACACTAAAGTCACACACAAGAGTATGTTACAGTAAAAATACAAGTGCTTATGCAGAGATAGGCTAAGTGTAGTACTTCTTCAAGTAAAGCCCATTTATGGGTTCACTCAAAGGAGTGCCATCGTAATCTACTAAATCGTATGCTCCCTTCTCTAACACTCTTTTAACAATATAAGGGCCTTGCCACATAGCCTCAAATGTTCTGGCTCCTAGAAAATCACGATCTTGCTCATAGAGGAGAACTAGATCTCCTTCAGAAAATGTTTGCGGCTTGACATGTTTGTCATATTGGGATTTTACGCGTTTCTTCTGGGTTTCAATAACTAGGGTGGCATTGCGACGGGTTTCGTCCAATTGTGTAAGATACAACAGACACTCCTCCTCAGCAGAGGTGTTTGGGAGAAGTTGGACGGCTAGTTTTAACAATGGAATTTCACATTCAATCGGTAGAATAGCTTCTAAACCGTACACTAATTGGAAAAGTGTAAACCCCATGTCTAACTTCACGGATGTCCGATAGGCCCACAACGCTGAGAACAACATCGTGTGCCAACTCGTTTTGTGAATTCTGATAATTCATCGAAGCATGGTAATAAGTATTTTGTTTATTGCTTCGACTTGGCCGTTGGCCTATGGATAGTAGGGGGTTGAGTTTTCATGTCAAAGACCCAACTTTTCTATAAGCTCAGACATCATAAAGTTTCAAAAGTGGCTACTGTGATCGGTGACGATAGCCTGTGGGATTCCAAATCGTGTAATAATGTGATTGAAGATGAATAGGGATGCATTTTTTCCTGTGTTGTCGAATGTAGGCATTGTCTCGACCCATTTCGTGAAATAATCTACGGCTACAATAATGTACCCATGCCCCCCGGCCGAGTGAGGGTGACATGTCATGAAATAAATGCCCCATTTAGCGAAATGTCCAACAGAAACTACAAGATCTAAGGGAGCGGGGTGAGATCTTATTTTGTTGTTGTATGTTTGGAAAGCGTGGCATTTTTGGACAGCGATAATACAATCTTTGAACAAAGAAGGCCAAAAATATCCATCTCGTAAGATCTTTTGGGCAATACCATACCCAGACATGTGACCACCACATGCTCCAGAATGGCAGTCATTCAAAGCTTTTTCAGCCTCATCATATGTGAGACATCGTCGAAAAACGGAGTCAACTCCACGACGATAAAGAGTATCACCGAGGATGATATACTGACGGACTTGGTAACGTATGCGACGACGGTCAATACTAGACAAATCGGGTCAGAAAGTTTGAGTCTGGTGATATATCATGATATCTCCATACCAAAGGTCATCGTAGTTGATCAGAAAAAGGGATTCATCAGGTAATGAATCCTCTGCTACATTTTCCGTCTCAGGAAAGGGAAGGTCACATATCAATTCAAAAAACACCAAGGATTTCTTGGACTTAGCACGTTCAAAATCTAAGTCAAACTCCTGGAGTATCACAATCCATTTGAAGTATTTTCTCCCTAGCAACTGGCGTGTAAGAATGTGTTGCATAGGATTGCAATCGGAAATCACAGTGGTCTTGCGTAAAATGATATAGTGCTGGAAACGTTGAACAACTTGAACAGTTGCCAAGGCCAGTTTTTCAACATGTAAATACTTGGCTTCGGTAGTCGTGAGACTCCAACTCAAATAATAAATAACATGTTCATCGTGAGAATCGTCCTCTTGGACCAGAACCATGGCGATGGTCGAATCCGAAGCAGCGAGATAAAGGAAATAATCTCGACTATAATCGGGCAGGAAAATTAGTGGGGTACGGGTTAAAGTCAATTTCAAAGCATCGAAGGCTTTGTTGGAAGTGGTGTCCCATACAAATTCAGAGCCTTTCTTTAAAAGTCGAGTAAATCCGAGCGTTAACTCAGCATAGTTCGGGATAAAATGACATAGAAATTTGTCCTTCCCTTGCAAACTTTGTAGTTGGTGAAGTGAAGAAGGGGGAGGGAGATTGAGAATGGCCTCAACCTTCAAAGTATCTACCCAGATCCCTTGACGTGACACAATAAAGCCTAAGAGTCGACTGGAATCCACACAAAATACACATTTGTGTGGGTTTAATCATATACGATAAAACCGACAACAAAGGAAAATGGCTCAGAGTTGGGCCAGATGATCACTATGATGCATGGAATGTGCTAGTAGGTCATCTAAATATGGTTGTACAATGTGATTAATATCATGGAAAACATAAGACATAGCACGTTGAAACGTGGCACCGACATTCTTTAAACTGAAGGGCAGTTTTCGGTAGGCAAAATTGCCCCAAGGACAAATAAAAGTGGTTTTGTGTTGATCCACGGGTAAGATGTTGATCTGATTATATCTGGAGAAACCGTCCATCAGAGAGAAGATTTCACTTCCGGCGCAATCGTCGACGATTTGGTCAACAAAGGGGGTGGGAAAGTTGTCTTTAGGACAAGCTTTGTTGATATCCCTATAATCAAAACAGGCACGGATCGTACCTTGTTTCTTGTTGACCGGAACAATATTGGATACCCAATCAGTTAAAGCCACGGGATAAATAAATCCATCTTTAATAAGTTTCTTGACTTCCAGCTTGATAGCGACTGCTTTACAAGGATGGATCGGGCGAAGTCTTTGCTAGACGGGTTTAGCGCCTGGGTATGTCTTGATTTCGTGTAAAACAATATCTTCATAGCGCCTGGGTATGTCTTGATTTCGTGTAAAACAATATCTTCATAGCGCCTGGGTATGTCTTGATTTCGTGTAAAACAATATCAGAGTCAATACCAAGCATCTCTTCATAGCTCCAGGTGAAGACGTCACATAATTTTTGAAAAAGGAATTTATACGTGGAAACTTCATCAGTGGAACATGAAGCTTCGATGTGCACATTTTCAACAACTCCAGGTTTGATAGAGATGTCAAGAGGGATGGTGGGTGAAATGTTGCTTAAGTTCCCTTCGTATAACACATCATGGGTGCAGTCGAGAACCGAAGTAATAACGACAACGGTCGACAGAGTCAAAATCCGTTGTTAACTCTCGAGGGTGTGTTGTTCCAGGAAAAGAATGGAACGATGATGTCCATCAACCCAAGGAGTGTCCTCCATGGACATAACCGACATAATCATCTCATCTGTGGGAAAAATTACGTGAAAAGGATCAGGAGATGAATTGCCAAGAGAGGGGGTAGAGGGGGATGTCGATTGAATGGCTTGGTAGGTGGATTCAATCGAACTCAAGGGCATCTGGTCGTCGTAGCGAAGATAATCACCAGGTGCAGGTACTACCCACGGGTCAGAAGACACACGAGTTTCGCGGACGAAGGTGGATATCATGTTGATCGAGGAAACCAAAGGAGGTGGAACATCAGGTGGTGGGATGGGGAAAGTACCCATCAGAGTGGAATCTTTTAGAAGACCCACACTGACATTCTCATATCCAGGGGGTGTCTTTACAATGAAAGGTACATTGTTGGTACGTGTATCAGAGTTAAAGAAGGCCAATTGGTCCATCGTAATTACTTTTCCCTGATGTGGAAAATGTATGACATGAAAAAGAGTGGACACAACTACACTCATGGAATCAATACAACTACGGCTGAGTAAAAGGTTGTAATCAAGAGGTGCGTCAAAGACCTCAACTTCTACACTGACCGATTTTCCTTCTAATGTGATGGGCAACAAGGGAAGGACACTGTAAGGTTTAAATTCAGATCCATTAAAGGATTTGAGTGTGTTGTGTGATTCAGTTAAGGGAGGACAGTTGATGGCTTTCCAACAAGCGACATACATGACACACGTCGAGGCACCCTCGTCGATAACTGTTCTACAAATGTTCTTGTCAGCGACAACAACTTGTATTTGAAATGCGAGTTGAGGGGGCAGCCTTGGAATGTGATCTTCCAAGTCAAAAATTATTAAATTTGTATCTGTAGGATCGATTCCACCAATAGATTTCAACAGTGCCTTCCATTGTGTAGGACAACTCTAAAGGACTTCGAGGGCTGACATCGCAGACCTTGCTTGAGCAAGATTCTCTACAATACTGTAGTTCTAGGTAGCATGCGCATGAGGATTGAAAGAAGACTTTCGAACAACACCCTTTGGGGGAGGGCGAAGAATTGTATCTAGGCTCGGTCGTTCGAGATGAAGAGGACCATTGGTAGGTGGAGCTGAGGGAGATGGTTGGACCCACGAAGGAGGTATTTCGTCAACTTTCTCCCTGGAAGAAGAATAATCTTTGGCTCGAGTGACAAGTGTGATGTCATTCTTCTTTGAATCACCTGTACACATTAATACATAGGAAGTAGTGGAGGGGGAAGGTTGGTCATGAATGACCAATTGGGCCTGCTATTGAGAAGGGAAGGGTTGTGACAACACGTCCGGCGTAGGTGGTTTCGGGGTCCCTTGAAGGAAATTAGTAACCTCGGCACGTCTTGGAAAATCCTTAGTGTAGTGATCATCACCACAAATAAGACAAGGGTAGCGGGGTTTGCGCTTCTCCTTATCATCAACAGGTTGTGTTTTGGTCTTCTCAGATTGTGGATTATTTTTATCCTGCTTATTCTTACCCTTCCCTTTTTTGTATTTATTCTTTCCGACAGGGGTAGATTGAACAGAGTTCACCTCAGAAGTCTTGTCGGTGGGAGGAGTAGGAGACGGAGCATGTAGAACATTAGAAGCAACAGACTTGGGGTTGGTGGTAGAGGCTTGTGTGGAGTGGGGTTGGGCATGGAAAGTGCCAATCACACCATCAGCTGCATGGGAAGCAACAGGAGTAGTTGAAGTAGCAGTAGTAGAAGGATGAGGTGCATCAGGGAGTAAATTGTAAAGAGTATCCGTTTCTGAGTAAACGACGTCGAGGTATTGAGAACGACTGATCGCTTGATCTTCTATGACAAATCCACCCATGGTGATGTCACGAGCGATGTCATTCACGAATGATTTCGTGAACCACTCTGCCAGTAACTGATCGGGAAGCTCGAGTTTGATTAGACGTTGTCTCCGTCGCCACTCATGATTGTGATCAGAGATATGAGTGGCTTTGGTTTGTTTGAAAGAACTCAAAATTTTGATTATGGTTTCGTAACGGATCAGTAACTGGTAGTGGGTGAGGAAAGCCATGGAGAGGGTGTTAAATTCAGTGAAGAAGCCTCGTGGTAATTCTCTATACCACTTCGCGGATGAACCCGTGAGAGTTCGTTGAAAAAGATGTAATAGAATAGAGTCATCCATCAAAGAGTTGGATGAACACCAAAGGTGGAAATTCATTACATTATTGTTCAGGTCATCTCTTGGTTTACCATTGAAATTAGGAATGTCGGATGGTAGTTTGGCTAGCATTACGGGCCATTGAGGAGAGTGACTGATAGGATCATTTAAAATTCTAGACAGATCAAGGAGGTCCAGGGTGGCTAAGAAGGGTAACTGTCTATTCACGTGGGGGTATTGGTGACTTTGGGGAGGAAGTCTCGTAGGTATACCAGTAGGACCGTAAGCAGTTTGCATATAATGCGAAGATCCGGGTAGATTCAGTTGTTGGTGCGGAGGAATGTAACCTATAGGGTTGTATTGTTTAGGGTTGTTCCCTTGAACAGGGAAAATGGATCGAGTGTTCGAGCCCCAAATGGGATTGGACGGACCTGGATATGCTTGCCCTATACTAGGGGGTATGAAAGAGCTAGCTTGAGGTTGTTTCCCCCCAGTCGATTTAGGATTATTTTGGGTAAGATAGTTCCAATACTGGGCCAAGGCTGCAGGTATGTTCTGTCCATAGAGTGGGGTAGGTGCAGATTACCCTCCAATTGGGGGTTGCGTCCAATTGGGATTTGACCTCCAAAAGGGGATTGTGTTTGGCCTCCAAGGTGAAATTTTCCACCAACAGGAATCTGGTAATTAGGTGTGAAGGACTGGGTGGTGCTACTAGGGCTGGTTCCTTTGATAGGGGATGGAAGAGACCCTCTGGAAGGGGGCCGAGGAAGTGTCAAAATAAAACCAGGAAAAAGATTGTGCCCAGAAGGAGTGGAAACTCTAGGAGTTCTGAATGGGACTTGGGTAGGAATGTGAATAGAAGCATTCAACGCATGATATCCAGAGGGAAGTGTTGGGGTGAGTCTAGGAAAAAGCAGTGTGCCAATGGGGGCTTGGATAGCCACCGTATTCCTGGTGGGAATAGTCGTAGTATTTGGGACCATTGTAGAATGGGGTGTTTGAAGGGGGATGGTCGAGTTGGGATCCATCGACGGGGTGTCGGAACCACTGAACAGATAGGTAGTCATAATGAGAGTATGTTCTATATCATATGTTTCGAGAAGATCGTACTCGACGAAGATATCGACACTTGTGCCAGGGCTAAAAAGATCCTGTCTCAGAATGTGAGGAGACCAAAAAGGATCCTAACCTTCGGGGCCTATGAATGGTCCGGTTGGTACTCCAAAAGTTTCAACAATAATATCTCCGGAAGAATTTATCTGAAGAATGTGTCTCTCAGAACCGTGAGGAATTTGAGAAGTCTCTAGAGAATCAGAACCTTCCACTCGTGGAGTGGCGGTGTCTTGGACCTCACTCTATTGAGGAGATTCCTCTAGTGGGTTGGTAGGAAAGGGTTGAGAACCTCCCAGATCTTTTGGGGGTATTCCTTGCATTCTATGTGAGCGACACGGAGGGTCAATGTTGGCAAAGCTAAATATTTTACACAAGAAACTCAATGGCCAACTTATGGAAACAAACAACATGCGCTAGTAAAATCTAGGAATCAAAACCAAGAAAACAAGACCTTCCTATTCTGAATTCACTAGTTGGTGATGAAATCCAACATCGCGACGTCAAGACAAGAAGGGGTTGGGCTAGGGTGAAAAATATACGTTGACGACCTGCTTAACGGACTTACACCCTGGTGCAAGTTCCCACACATAATTGTGGGTATACCCTCCAAGGAGCTCGAGTGAGTCTGGCCAACGTCGATTCGAGGTACTTTGAAGACTTACCCCTCCACAGTCACCTTGTGTAAGACTCTAAGAAGATAGGCTACTAAAGTTACCACAAACAACAATGATGCCTGGGGAAACAATCGACAGTCTGATCCACATGCAAGGGCAGGGTATCTAACCTGAAATCAACTTGATAGGCTTCCACTCATCATTGTGGGTATACCTTCAAGTGACCCTTGTAATATGTGCAATCTCTACACTGAGATCAACAAAGCAGGGTGAGTAACTCTGTCAATCTCAATGCGACCTCAGGTTTGACCCTGGTGTGAGAAGGGCTTCCCAAGACAAAATGTTGCAAATGGAATTTGACACTCCCTATCACAAGATACTATTATGTGTTTTTTGCTTTGGAGAGTGTGTTTCACTACCTATTCCAAATCTCTAGCCTAGTTAATGTTGGTGTAAAAGAGCCCTAGAAAAAAATACTAGTTGAATTTTAGAGTTTCGCAATATTATTAAAGGTTGTTGTTACTCAAGAGGGAGACGGGAATGAAACCAATGTTGTATGARACTTTGACCCAATAATGTGTAAATAGAAATGAATGATACAAACTTTCGTTCGATGAATTCTATCTACAGTAGGGAGAAAGAGTTTTTATGGAACAATGCAAACTACGATGTACAATTCCCTTTTTGAATGTAGTACCAAACAATCATTAACAATGTAATTTCACTATTCATTCTCTTTCAATATTTTAACGCCAATATTTTCTGAATAAATGATTGCTTAAAAGACTTTAATTTTTTTTTAGAAACCAAAAACAGGGATGGAACTAAGAAAGGGTAAGCAACCAATGAAAACAAAATACTCAACAAACACCCAAATCGATCTTTCAATGGAGATAAAAATAAAAATTGACAAGAAAAAGTCTCTTCAAATATGAACAAGAAATGTTTTTCTAATCATCAAGCGATCCAGAAGATGCAATCAACTTATTAATCCAAACCCAAAACAAAAGCTTTGATCGAGAAAGCACTCAGACTCAAATCCAGAGATTATATCCTTGTCGACAAAATAAAAGATCAAAAGAGAGGTGTTCGATCTCCGAAATAAATCAAGCTCAAGTTGAATCAATCAGAAGCATTCAAGAACTAGTATAAAAAATCTTTTTCCAGCTAATTGAAGAAAAAACTGGGAAATAGTAAAGGTCAAGACCCAATCCAAAAAAAAATTCAAACGTCGTCGCGGGAAAGCAGTATAATGCAGTGCGGAAATGAGTGATTTTCGCAGGCCAATAGTCATGCAGGTCGTAGAAATCCCGCACTGAAACGAACCACCAGGGTGCAGAAATGGAAGGTTTCCACGGGCTACCAATAGGGTGCAGTGCGGATGCATTTCATAAAATAGAAAATTTTGGAAAAAATACAAAGGGTCTCAGGAAAATTTTAAACCTAGTGAGTCTAATTGGATCTCCCACTGACTCAGAGACTGAAATAGAATGTAAAAGATAGGCTATAAGAAAATGGCCAATGAAAAACCACAATCAAGTTGTACTATCCCCAGTGGAGTCACCAATTTTGTTAACGGGTAAATCAATAGATGCGGACATGAACTAATCCCCCTAGATCCACCTGGATCTAGAACAAAACAAGACGGAACAATACGCTTTCCCTAGATTATGATCATTGAATTTAATTACCAAAAGAGGAATAGATAACATACCTTATGAATCGCTTCCTTATGTCTTTGTTGATCCTGCTTTGCTCCAATGCTCCTGTGAAATTAGATCTGTAATAACACAAATCAACTAACGTGAAAGAAACAATGATGAAATTCAATGACAACCTAAACATGTGATCAAGGAATCATGTAATAAAATATCAATCATTTTATAGGAAAGAGACATGCCACTGTATTATATTAATGAAAGATAGAAGATAGAATTGAATCGCCTTGATTTCGCAAGTTACCTTTCAGTGGCCCTTCGTTCTGACACACACATACATTTGCTTCGACCTTTTGTATGAATATTTCTCTCAAAAGCTTGATGGATGAATGGAGACCTCAAGCATAATTTGAAATAAGATTCTTCATAGTCTTCAGCCTATTCTTTCTTCAATATCTATGCTTCTTTATGCTTGTACCTCTAACCTTTTCCATGAGAAGCCTATCATTATATAGGAGAAGATAAAGTGGTTAAAGAGATGAGGATGATCCCATCAAATCAAAGAAGCCAATAGGATCGTAACCACATGGATGCCACTTCATATTTCCAGAAGATTCCACTTCTAGAAGCTGCTAGAACTTCTTTCCTCTTTTAATTTTAAAGTGTCGTCGTGACCTGCCTATATATCATCCTGCGGAAATCCCGCGGACTGGCTATAGTACATGCGGAAATTATGGATTTTCTCACTGTGTAAATGGAGTTGCTCGCGGCGGCCTTTCCAAAATGCATCTTGCAAGGGTGGAAAGAGGTTGCTTTTCTCAGGCAAAAGATTATATTGGGAACCTGAACAGACGTTTATGTAATCATCATTAGGGTGACCAAAATAATGTGTAACAACCACCGATATCCACCTGGAAGATGTGTAGGGCTTCAGACATCCCCGGAAGTGTAGAACTCACAATTACAAAGAAATACAGAAGAACGTGTTGAACTAAAAATGAATAAGAGGAGCCATTTGGAATAGGTGGGTGGCCGCCAATAGCCAACTGGATCAATCCTCCCCCCTTAGGAAGAAATTGTCTCCATTGCTTTGAGTTCCCCCATCAGGTGAGGAACATTCTACTGGATTTGGCCTCGGGTGAGCCACTTTCCTTGGTGTAGGAGTTTCCCTACCTTGACAACCCAATAAAGCTGGATCCTCTGCTAGCGAGTACCCTTGACTTGTGTGTCCACTATCTGATCAATGGATTCTTGTTCCATGTAGTCATGGTTGAGCTTTATGGGTATCAGTTTTTCTGCGATCTCGGAGGCATCCAATAATGGTGGAAAATATGGTGGAAGGAGGTCCACATTGAACATTGGGTGCAGACCAAGGAAGGGTGGAGTGTTGAGCTCAAAAGAATTAATACCCACGGCCTTGGTGATAGCGTAAGGCCCAGAGAGAAGTGGGTGGAGCTTCTGATGGGGCCCTGTGAGATGATCCTTCTACAAATGTAACCAGACTTTGTGATGCAGGAGCATCGTCAACGTCAAGCGAGCGTGGGACAAGCGCAACACATTTTGAGCACATGATAAATTGTTTAAAACTTTTGAAGATTGGATGCACCAAACTTAAATATGATAGTTAAGGAGAGGCGTACTTATATATTGTAAAGGACCTTGAGCGATCCTCTCTTGTCCACAGTAGGTAGAAAGCATTTATGTTAGTAGGTAGATTTGAATTCTCTGATGAGATAGTTTTAGGAGTGGAGGGAAAACGGATATAGACACCCTCATTGTGTAATTGTAACATAGAAGGAGAATGAAAATTGAGAGCAGAGTAGAGAAGAACATTACCAGGAGAAGAGCACACAGAGCTGAGAAAAAAAAAATGTGTCTGAGAAAACACCTATGTACACAGATTTGAGTTAATAGAAGAAGTTTTTAATTCAGACTCATGGTGTTGTATTTGTTTCTTGTATATGTATATTGAATGGTATGTTCATGGTTTTACTCTTCTTGTCATGCAATTTCTTTTATGCTATATATGAGTGATTTCTTGATTAAATGTTTGAAATATGAGAGGAAAGAGTAAATGGAAATCAGTTTCAATTGTTTCTTTGTCTGAGCAAGAGCTCCTGCAAGGAGTGCAGTTGGATTGTCCGCAAGGAGTGCATTGACAAAGGATTCAGAGGTTTGTCTCTGATAATCTCAGACTAGATAACTTTTTTTCTCATTCACACAGAGGTGCAGTCAGGCACAGGAGTCGTGCAAGGAGTGCACAGTGAGAGTGAAGTCTCAGGGTTGCGAACCTAAGCGAAGAATTCAAAGACTGCTGCTACAGGAGTGCGCAGGGTCAAAGAGCGTTCAACACTTCAAGTGTTTGGAGGTTGCCGCAAGGAGTGCGTGCAAGGGTCTTCTTTAAGACTCAAAGTGGTGAGAGAGATCAGGAAGGATAAATCCTTCGAAACTATTGAAGGCAGTAAAAGAAGCTGGTGCATTTGAGTGATTAAAAGGCATCAGAAGTTTGTGTCACAGGTGGATAGGTCCGGGGAAGAATCCTTGGATCATTTCGCAGAAATCGTCAGAGGGAAGAAACAGACGGCCAAATTTCTCTATAGAGAATTAGTGAAATCCCGTCAGCCATCTGATCTGACAAAGAAGCGAGGAGGTTACGACTGGGTTTCCAAGGTGCAAGCTTAAAATATTGTGAACCGTCGGATCTTCACTTAGATACCCGTCAGCCGTCCGATCTGACAGGATTTGCACGGGGTTTAAAATCTCTCAAACCGAGCGAAGGTTCTGAAAGGTGATAGGACTGTGGTCATATAAAGGGAGTTCGTATAGACCAAAGTCTATCCCAGGGGACTAGCGGAATTTGAAGCATCTCGAGATATCGGAGATCGGGAAATCGGGAAACAAAAGGTTTGCGACATCGGGGATTGTGAAACCCCGAAACCCAAATTTTTATTTTCCTGTCGTGAAGAGAACAACAATCGGACCTAGAGGCTGTAAGGAGCAGAAAAGACCTGTGGGTCAATTTTCATAGAGATTCCAGTGGAGAATCGAAGGAGCCACTCCGGCTCGGGGTAAAATTAGAACGATCCTTAAGACCAGGAGGTCAGTGCAGAGGCCTTTGCTGAGGCAGAAGGTGCGTTTGTGTCACTTTGTCGCCAATCTGAAACTGGTGTGGTACCTTGTGTTGAGCATGGCACTGCTTGAACTTAGCATTGGATTTCGTCAAAATATCCTGGACTTGTTGGCGGATGTGCTTAATCCTATCAATCAATCTGGTGGCTTTGTCGATCACAGACTGGTCATGGGAAGAGTCTGTCTGTGTGGTGGCAAGAGGAAGTGCAACATCAATGGGTCCCAAGGGCTGGAATCCCATCCCCACCTGAAATGGGCTATGGTCGGTGGAGATATGGAGAGCCATGTTGTAGTTGTGATGAACATAGGGGAGACTCTCGTCCCATGTACGTGGATGCTTAGAGTTGTACATGCGCAAGATGTGCACAATCATATGATTGACAACCTCTATTTGGTCGTCTGTTTGGGAGTGGAAAGCAATGGATTTTGTGAGCTTGGTTTCCAACAGTAACCAGAGACTCGACCAAAATGTGTTAAGGAACCTGCTATCCTGGTCAGAGATGATGGTCTATGGTATCCCAAAGTGGATCCACACTCGTTCGAAGAAGAGCTTGACAATATTCGTCGTTGTGATATGCTTCTTACAGGTTGTGAGGATGACCATCTTCGAAAACCGATCAACGACCAGAAATACATAGTCATTTCCTTGCTTGGTAGATGGAAGGTCAGACATGTAATCCATTGAGATGGATTCCCAAGGCTTATCGGGAGTAGGAAGAGGGGTGTATAAGCCTTGCTTCTTGATGGTTGGCTTGGAAATGGCATAAGCAGTGCAAGATCTGATATACGTGTTGACGTCCTATCGAAGTTTTCACGAATAAAAATGTTTCCGAAGAACGACCACAGTTTTCTCCACGCCAAAATGTCCTGCCATCCGACTGTAGTGGGCTTCGCAAATCAGATTTACACACTCTCTTGTAGGAACACAGAGATGACCCATGTCACATAATAGTCCATCCTGAATGTGAAAATCGGTGACAGTCACACCTGTACCCAAGAGATGATAGGTGGTGGCAAAGTCTGGATCTTGTTGATAAAGTTGGGGCCACTTAGATGCTTCATGTACACATGGATGGAGCACAATGGTGAGTGTAGCCACAAGAGGTCGAATGAGGTAGCCAACGACACAATTTGAGATACATGTCTTATACTTGATGTTGATATGGAATTGTTGCAGGTAGGTGGACCACTTCTGATGGAGGTCGTTCTGCAATTTCCCCTGTGTCTATATGAACTACAAAGGCTTGTGATCAGTGTGTATGATCGTCTCCTTTCCCAGAATGTAATGTTTCCATTGACAATAGGCTTGTACAATGGAATACATTTCCTTGTCATAGCTGGGGTATTTACAGACAATATATGAGAGTGTCTCACTATGGTATGCCACCAAATGACCATTTTGAGTGAGAACTACACCCACATCATAGTCAGATGCATCAGTCTCAATCTAGAATGGTTGTTGTAGATCAAGCAAGGAGAGTACTAGAGTTGAGAATAAGTGATGCTTCATATCATCAAATTCTCATTGTTGTTCCTTCCCCCACACTAACTTGGCCCTGCCACCACCCTTGGTCACCTGGTTAAGGGCCCATGTAATATGGGAGAATCCCAACACGAACCGTGGGTCGAAGTTGGCTTAGTCCCAAGAAGCTCTGAAGCTCGGTCAATGTGGTCGGGGCTGGCCAGTAACATATGACTTGGATCTTAGCTGGATCAACATGTTCCCCATGCTCATCAACAATGTAGCCCAAGTATTGGACCTTATTCATGCCAAAAGAGCATTTTTCCAAGTTGGCATATAGCTTGTGCTGCCACAAAGTGCTCAAAACTTGTTGAATATGCCGCATGTGCTCCTCCCACGTTCTACTGAAGATGAGGATTTCATCCAAATATACCACCACAAAGGATTTGGTGAAGGGTCGCAATACATCATCCATCAACCTCATTAAAGTGGTTGGTGCATTTGTTAAGCCAAAGGGCATGACTAGCCATTCGAAGAGACCTTATTTAGATTTGAAGGTTGTCTTCCATACATCAGTTGGTTCGATGGGAACCTGGTGGTAGCCAGACTTTAGGTCAATATTGTTGAAGAACTTTCCCCCCTTGAGTTGGTCAATAAGGTCATCAATATCGGGAATGGGGTACCAGTCCCTGACTATGATTTTTTTTAAGGCTCTATAATCAATGCAGAGTCGCCAAATCTCGTCCTTCTTCTGCACTAGTAAAATTGGGCTTCCGCAAGGGGAGGATTTGCGTCTGATATTACCCTTTTGAAGAAGCTCTTGTATCTGACGCCTGACTTCGTCATTTTCCATCAGCGAGTGATGATAGACTGGTCTATTAAGTAGAGGTGTGTCGAGGGTCAGATCAATTGGATGCTTGACTTGACAGTGTGTCGGTACCCCTGTAGGTGAGGAGAAGATATCTCTATATTCTTCCACGATCTCATCCACTTGGTTCTACTACAAATATAGGCTATGTGTAGAGGCCACGGATGTGGCGACGACCTTCTGTTTACTGTGAGCACGGATCACAAAGAAGACGAACTTCTCGGTCTATGAAATGACCTTACTGCATTGCTTAACAGAGATTAAAGAAATAGTAGTAGGCATTGCTACCTCTGGTATCATGTACAATTTTCTACCTAGAGTAGTAATAACACTGCAAGGTCTAGACTCATACACAACATGACACTTCCATAAATATGGTTGTCCTAAAAGAACATCACAAACTTCAAGGGGAGCAATATCACACAATACCTCATCTTTGAAAGGCTTGATGTTGTAGGGCAGACGTCACTGTTGGCTGACACAAAGATATCTTCATTAGCAAAGCCAGTCGATGGTGTAGGGATACAGGTGCGACAATTAATGGGTTAGAAAGAAATGGAATGAATGCAACACACGAATGAGTGTGACAATTAATGGGTCAGAAAGAAATGGAATGAATGAAATATACGAGTCGGAAAGAAATGGAATGAATGCAATATATAGGTCGAAAAGAAATGGAATGAATGCAATATATCTATAGGTGCCAACATGAACTAATGTTACGCATCTTACCACTAACTAATAATAATTAATGTTTTTGTTAAGCATCAAAGTTGCAACAGATATAATGAAATCGACCGCGACTGCTAAATTTTAATTGTGATGACAGGATTTGAACCTGTGTGGGTTGTTAGGGTTTCTGGTGTAGCTTGAGCTGCAATGCGTGGGCACTGAGACGTGCCTTCCCTTTGCCCCTCCATCACCCTGAATTTTCTTTCTACCATCTAACGACATTGGGTGTATGCACTAAATCGGTCGCGACAACCTAGTGCGAACATTCTCTGGCCAAGTCGATAGCCTGAGAACGAGTTTCAGATTTTTTTCATCTGGGTAAAGTGGTTACCTTACATCCTAGCCGCATTTTTTTTTGTCAAGCAAGAGGATTATTTGCTTATCATAAGAATCCCTGGCGGTTGTTGATTTCTGACATTTCTATAACAAATATTTGGATGTTGATTAATTGCATTTAGTTTACCAGGTGGATGTTAAACATACATTTTTTCTTTTACTTGAAGAATATATATGGGGGGAATCTGTGATGGCATCTTTTTTCTTACCATCATTTGGATTTAGATTGCTAGACATATTCACGGAAACAAAAACCTATGGGAAAAGGCATGCTATAAGGGGTATTTATACAACTAAGTTTATCCACTTTAGTAGATTTAATTCTTGGCCATTTTTTTGAACCAAATTTAGCATATTTAATACCTGGACATACTCCTGACAATTTTTCAGAACCAAAGTTAGCATATTTAGTACCTGGATGATGGTCTTTTTTGCTTTGTATAAATAACAAGACCTCTTATTCTCAAATGTAGTGACGCGTCCAAAGAATGGTTTTGAAGGATTGCTAAAGAGTGCATTGCAAGCAAGATTCAATAACCTAAAAAAGGACCCACGTAGCTACAAGATTTGAAATCACAAACTATTGTAAATGGTCATAATGATGATTTTTTCCGGGGATATTTGTCCTAAATCCGCCTAGAAATTGTTGGATTTGTAGATTTGAGTGATTATTTATGTATAATCCAAGTGCCCCGAGAGTTTTTCAGCATGTTGAATCCATTTGTGCATTCAGAAATGGATTTTGAACAAAAAAAATAGTGATTCGTGTAAATTTATATCGTCRGATTCCGACGAAAAATCCATTTCGTAGAAMAACTAGCCAACGCCATTKTAAATGTATGCAGAAAAACAATGTTCTTGTAGCTTCTCTTACAACTTGAGATGAATGTAACTTAGATTGGCGTCCCAAAAAGAAGTCCAATTACTCRTGCAGACRCACCTCCCAYAAACCTAAAATATTACCACCCACAAAGGCACCTCTCRTAGACCTAAACTCTTACTTCTYRTAGACTAGATGAGCRACAATGTGAGAAGCTTGAGTGTCATCGATGWCATCGATTAGTGCTAGCTGGTCAAATATATAGAAAATRTTATGAAGGAGGAGCATGGATTTTATTTTTAACTCTWTACTTTTAAGTGTGTTCTTTCCCCCAAAACTCTTATTTTTTATTGCRAAAAACTTCAACACAATTGCACACAAAACATGTGAAWTTTWWWAAAAAAATTGAATTTAAAAMTTAAAAATATTGGGGTTAAATCTCGGTTAGCCTAGCCAGARAATGCAACTTTTTYTCTCTATTTYTGATTGGTTGARATCATATAAARCAGTGGGTAAAGAGMATACACAAAAAATAAAACACTTTTCGCTTTGTTTCTGGTTTGTTGAGATCGCAAGRGCACATGACAAAGAGAATSSACAKAGTACATGACAAAGAGAATACCCAGACCAAAAAGAGAAAAATGARAWTATAAAWAGAAAAAAWDDAAATATTAACACAATATAAAAATGTGATGAAACTTTATATCTCCAAATTTGACAAAATAATGTCGTATTTTGGGCAAATGGAAACATTTTTGGGTGAAACAAAAAGTGTTTCCAACTAAAAGTATCGCTCTTGAAGCAATATAATAGTTCGTTCAAGGTAGAAATACATAGAAATAGTATAAATCATAAATCTTTTGATGCATTAAATGACACAAGTTTAGGATCTCAATTAACAACCAGAGCTTGTCTTCATATGGGCTTTAATACCATGTTCGACAAATTGAATATTTTCGCACAGGATCAAACACCTTAAATGACCACTCACACAAACAAATTAGAAATCAATACACCACTGTATTATATGGTTAAAACCCTAAAAAAGGGAAACAATTCACAACCCCAACCAACGTGACCACTTGAGGCAATACACCAATGTAAAATTATATATATATATATATATATATATATATATATATATATATACACACACACACACACACACACGTTTCTTACAATTGATCATTAACAAATGACCATCCTTGCTCTTTAAATAGAGATCATGGACCGACAAGGTGTTAAGCAATGGATCAATATCGTTTTTAGTATTGTTGTTAGCATTGAGGAAAATATGAATAGTCAGATCACTTTATGTCTAGTGCATACCATGATCGTCGAATTACATAACTACAAATGCATATTAAGGAAACACACTTTACCTAAAGACACATTAAACCAAGTTGATTTTAACTAACCTTTAAGTTTCTAAATATCCTAATACAAACAACTATGAAGAGTTCATGGCATTAAAATTCTTATTGAAGAGAGCTTTGGAAAAGG
The DNA here is from genome assembly GCA_010110895.2 of Picea sitchensis. NCBI lineage: Eukaryota > Viridiplantae > Streptophyta > Pinopsida > Pinales > Pinaceae > Picea > Picea sitchensis. Next base: position 155,716 of record SNQJ01S0005617.1, read on the forward strand.
GACTACACCAATTACCGGTATATAGGAACTCACTTTTTGCAATTAATTAGATGAAGAATTTGCTACATGTTTATAATATTACTCTTCTTCGTCTTGTAGAGTAGCTTAAGAAGAATTCTCTTCTATTTAACATGATTAAATTTACTCATGTTTATCGAGCACAACACTATAGTAGATGCACTGCCAAATGTTGATTTATTATTGCAAGTGGGTTAACTCCTATTCGGGGAGTCTTTGGATGGCAATATCATTGAAACGTGACTTGATATTTAGGTTATGTTTATATACATTGTGTTGATGTTAGTCTTCTGATTTTCTATATTTGATGTACTGGCTTACTATAAAATGTCGTAGGGTGGTTATTAGAAATATATTGAGGAGATATGGTATGTAAACTTAAGTCTTTTCTCTGGGTATTATTTATAAGTATTTTTATAGTTTTGGAGGATGGTTTAATAAACAAGGAGACTGGGTGTGAGATGTGTCACAACAGAGTGCTTTTTATTCTCTACTAAATAAAGAATGCATTATTACCTTAGAAAAAAAACTTTGTTGATTTAAGTTGAATATGTATTTTTTTCCATGAAAAATGTTATTGGGGAAACCTTCCATGCATTTCCTCCATGAAAAACATGATAAGAAATTAATTGGTTTGCTTTAATATTTTATTTCTATGCTAAAATACCTTGAAGGCAAGTTTTCTTAAATCTCCATATTTTTTTAAAAGTTAAAGCTTTGCACAATTTCCTATTCCTTAAGATAATTCGTATGGAGAATGGTGCCAAATGCCAAGTCGCAAGAATTGCTAGTAGTCCCTTGCAAACTAGATAAGATTTGACCCTTTAACCTATAACCTCCTCTTCAACAATATGCTTTTAACAAATGGTTCAATTACTTAAACAAACTCCTAGTTGTATATGTGTGAGAGAATTATTATCATTATTTATGAAAAATATGACTTTATTATTTAATATAATGTGGTTATTGTAGATACGAATATGTATAAATTTGATCAGGTATATAATATAATGTATTAAATTCCTTGGGTTGTCTTTTAGTGGTTGGGATGGAATACTGTTATATAAATGGTTTAAGTTCAAATTTTGGCAAGTGTAAAGTCTCTTCTATGTGTGTGAGGGAAGGAATTTGACCTCCAGGAGTTGCTTTCTTTTGTTATCAAAGAGACTTAACACATACCATTAAACATAATTAGTTTAAGTGGAAATTAATAGAATCAAAATCCCCAAACAAACTAAATTTAAGGTGTTTGGCTTCCAAGAACTAGTTTTCTTTATTATAAGAGAAATTTAATAGATACCATCAAACCAAATTGGTTTAAATGGACATTAATTAAATCAAAATCCCTAATAAAATAAAATCGAAAGTGATTGTGCAATTAATGATTTCTATGTAATTTTCATTATATAACATTATCAATAAACTTGACAGGCCAAGTATGGTAGTCTGGTAGTGGTAAGATAGATAAGACTTCCCACAAGTTGTTTGTACTTGGTTGCATCCTCAAATTCATTCCCTTTGTTTCATGTGAGCTTCAAATTTTGTCCCATTGGAGTAGAAACACGATTACACTAAGCCATTTCGAACTTGTTCAACAATTCTCCAACATACTTATTTTGGGAGATGAATATGTGCTTTGGATTTTGAATCACTTCAATGCCCAAATAGTAGTGAAGATGTCCCAAATCTATCATCTCAAATCCTTTCTTCAACTCTTTCTTTACAGATGCAATATAAATTTCATTGTTTCTTGTTATCAACAAATCATCTACATACACTACAAGATATACCACAAATTTTCCAACTTTCTTGACAAATAGAGTTGCATCATCAAGATTGAAGTGCTTGAGATTCAATTTCAGATGATGCTCAATAAGATTTTCATACCAAGCTCACAATGCTTGTTTCAGTACGTATAAGGATTTGATGAGCTTGCACACTTTTTGTTCTTGTCCCTTCACAAAAAAACCTTCTGGATGAGTCATGAATACATTATCTTTCAAGCCTCCATTCGACAAAACAATCTTCACATCCATTTGATGAATCTTCTATCCATTTTGTGCCGCCGAGGAAAATAGAGTACAAATGGTAGCCCATTTTTCTATGTTGGAAACAATATCCTCGTATTCAATACCTTATTACTGTGCAAATCATTTTTCCATGAGCCTTGATTTGTGCTTGTCAAGTGAGACATTTGATTTGTACTTGTTCTTGAATACCCACTTGCAACCAATTGGTTTGGCTCCAAATGGAGGATTCACCAACTTCCATGTCCCATTCTTGATGAGAGCATCACAATCCTTTTGCATGGATTCTTTCCACTCATTATGAGAAGTGGCTTCTTGAAAGGAAGTTGTTCCAAAGTTAGTAGATAAATTCAAATCACAATCATATCAAACATCCATGCCATCTACATCACCTGAATTTGAATTATCTATAACACCTCCATCTTGTCTTGAGGAAATTTTAGTTCTTGTCTTTCCGACCTCATTAGGATAAATACTTTCAAATGTTTTTATGATCCATTTTGGTGGAACTTTATGAGATGGTTCAGGTTCCTCGGTTGATTGAGATGGTGTTGAATTCTCATCAAGACTCAACCTTTCAATCCAGATAATCAAGCTACCTCTCAATAGTTTTCATTCTTAGAGAATTCAAGAAAGATTACATCTTTGGAAAGAATGAATTTATTGTTTACCTCATTGTAAAGACAATATCCCTTGGTGGTATTTGAGTACCCCAAGAATATGCATTTCCAACTCCTTGAATCAAGCTTGTTTCTTTGTTCCTTAGGAAATAAGGCACAACATGTGGAATGAACTATATTTAGGAGATTCATGTTCATTCTTTCAGCTACACCATTCTATTGATGATTCTATGGAACTACGGTTTGATTTGTGATCCCATGTTTATGTAGATAGTTTTCAAATTTATTGGATGTATATTCTCTTCCATTACCAATGTGAAGAGAGACAATACGAGACTGAGCTTCATTTTGGATCCGCACATGAAAATTTTTAACAGTTTCAAAAGAAATTGTGATTTTTCTTTCAACAAGTACACCCAACACATCCTTAGAATGTAATCATCAATAAAATACACAATATATTTATTTCCATTTGTAGATGGAACAAGCATAGGTCCACACAAATAAGAATGTATCAGTTCAAGGTTTCTACATGCTCTGGAACTAGAATCATAAAATGATTATTTTCTATGCTTTCCAAGGATACAAGCATCACATTGCTTCAAGTTCCTAGGAATAGTAGGCAAACCTGAGAGACCGGTATTTTTCAGCAAGCGAAGGCTCTCATAATTAATGTGACTAAATCTAGCATGCCACAAGAGACTAGATGGCATTGTACCTGCATTGTGATGAGAGAAGTATGCATAATTATGTGCATGCACATATGTACTTTTAAACTTAAATAGTCTTACATCTTCCACTCTAGTCATGACAACCATGTTGTCAGAAACCTTCCTTATTTCGACTTTGCCACCGAAGATATGAACACAATGGTCTTGCTATTGGATGTGCACAAGAAACAACAAGTTTATTCACAACTCAGGAAGATAAATCACATCATACAGAAGATAATATGGGAGTCCATGCAATTTAAGCATACGGTGCCAAATACTAAAGGTTTGAGACTTGATTTATCTACAAAATAAACTATACCATCTACATTATCATTGAAATATTTGAAGAATTCTCTCTAGAAGGTCATGTGGCAGGTTGTACCTGTTTCAAGAAGACATGCATATGTCCAAGAAGCAAATGAAATGTTAAACAAATCTTCAGTTACTCCTATATTGCAATGGGAAACAATATAATGAACAGATTCAAGTGCTTCACCTTTCGCTGAATCTGATGTTTTACCTTTGTCTTCTTTCTGATTTTGTTTGTCTTTAATCTTCTTCCATGGGATTATACAGTTCTTTGCTTCATGTGACCCATTCTTTCCACAATGGTCACAGTGAAGATTAAATCTCTCATCGTGGCTATTTTTTCCATCCATGCCTATGAAATTTGCATCTTCTCCATTGTCATAATCGATCATTCATTCCTTTGATGACTTCCTCTCATGCATATACTGGTACCTAAGAACAAGATTCTCAAGTAGTAGGTTCAAGTTACTAGAATGATGGATTATGCCTCCATCGACTTTGCTAAACCTTGGTCTTTCTCCATAATTATCATCATATTTCATATTGATATGATCATGTCCACCTTTCACATTATAGGCAACGTCTAGGCTTCTGGGTTTAGTGATCTTTTTGTATTCAAAGCCATAACATTGCATGCCTTCATAATAACGCATATCAATGTCTTCTTAATGGTGGAAGTCAACTTCAAAGACATTGTGGAATTCTCTACTTGTAATATTCATATCGAAAAACCCACCATTATCTGTTGGTTTTATATCAAAGGGAGAATAATATTATCGAAAGAATTTATCTTCGCTCTAATCATCACATATCAGATAGTCGTCCTTTGACTCAAATTCAATATTAAACACATCACCTTCAAGATATCCTTCCATGAAATTGATGACCATTTTATTATAATTATTCATCTCATACCCCAAGATATTGTTTGGCATGACACGATAATGTGAATCATCGAAAGCTACAACTCCTCTAGCGATCACAATAAATATATCACGACTTTCATTTTTGAAGCATTGTAAGACTTCATTGGCTCTGCAGTCGATTGAACATGATAATTGTCAACAAAATTCAATTTGGCTCTACATACCTTGATAACACACATTGATGAAGAAGAATTAGAAGATGGAAATGTTTATGCTGTCAATGAATCATTTTGATAGGTGTGCATGAAATCTAGTTGTACAAAGAAAGAGGTATGTATAAGTGGTTATGCAAGAAGAGATGCATAGTTGATCGTGTAGCTATTGCGTTCGTGAACCGGTCATCGTGCCCAGGAGGTTGTGGTGAATGAGTTCCCCTTATTACAAACCCTAGTCCAAGTTCTCTACAACCTTGACGAGCAACTTGAACATCGACATTCCGCTCGCGCAAGTCTATCCCGTCAAAAAGACCACCAACTTTGTCATTATAGGAAGATAATGAACGAATAATGAAAATAAATGGGCATGGGGAATGGGTTCACCAGAAGTTCACCAGAAGAAAGATTCAAGAATATCCAACTAAGGGTTTCATGCAAAGAGAGAGCCAGACAAATGAAAGAGAGGAGTGTATGAAATACTTTACCACTAATGAGCACATGGAATCGACCAAAGTTGACATGCCTGCAAAGAGACAGAGAGACATATGGTAGAGACGTTTCTATGGTAAATGAAACGCCAATGGAGAGAATTGTAACAACCAAATTAGATTAATTAATGATCATAATTAATTAAGGTAAATTAAATATGAGTCTCCTCCCTTATATCAGGGTTCAGAGTTTTAACAATAATTTGTTCTCTAAATTATGCTTGTATATTCATCAAGTAAATCTAATATCACATTTCTGTTTGTAATTTYGGGTACTGTTCTAATATATAAACAATTAAATCTTAGGTTATATGTATGCATTTTTAACTTTTATTTACATAAAAACAACAATAAGTAAAATCAGTGAAATACTTGTTGAAGAGAAGTTTTCCCTTTTCAGTTTGCCCCTTTATTTCTTCCTGGTCATCACTTGTCTTGAGAACTGAACTGAAATTGAATCCTCCCAGCCAACTAGGAGCAAAGCCTCTCCAGCTCCCTAGCTCTAGGAAATCATATTTCCTAGTCCCTGAGCCCGAAATCCTAGCAACTCCAGTCCACTAGTAAAAGCCCACAAATAAATTTTGCATCCTTTCTGCTCTTCCTGGTTTCTCCTCCCCCTCCAAAAATTCTCTCCCAATAAAATCCTCTGCTCCTTCTCCCAGTCCAACCCCATGTTCCTTATCCTCCTCTCTCAAATCCTTCCCCCCATTAGTTTCCCATCTGCCTTATCTTTGTAATTAATTCTTTACCTACCTTTAATACAATAAAATAATCCCCTTCCCTTTTATGTTTGTTACATTACTTAGTTCAAATAATAAGTAATTATTTCAATAATTGATTTACTTAGATAGATTGATGATTAAATAAATTTACTTTTAGTACATTAATGATTTAATTTACCTTAATTAATTATGATCATTAATTAATCTAATTGGGTTGTGTTGGCCCTCGACCAAATTTTGAGGAAACATTGGTTGTGTTTTTGGGACTTCGACAAACTGGTGGAAGATGGAGCGCCCAGGCGGAGCTGAGATCGCGAGATCTCACTTGTTTTGCGGGATTTTTGGGATTTTAGGGTTTATGTAATGGGTTAAAGGATGTCGGCCCATGGGTAGCTAGGCGATGTAAGAGGAGACTACTAGTTGTTGGTTGTCTTAGTGCATGACTAGTTGGCTTCATGCAAAGAGTATGTTAAGACTTACATAGATATGTGCAAGTGATTGTAAGAGGATTTGCGCACAAACTGTATAAGGCTTTGTGCTAATAAGGAGTTGGATATGTGCCTTGACCTGATTTTGGGAAGGAGGATCTGGCGGGCTACGCGCAGATCTCTTGTCCTCCGCAGAGTTGCGCTCTGTGGCTTTGTACACAAGAGTCGAAGAATGCAGAAAGCTTGAAGATTAATAAAGAAGAGAATAAGAAGTTGGTGGACGTAGCCCCACACTGGGGTGAACCATGTATATCATGTGTTCTGAAGTGATTTGTGTGATGTTGTTGATGTTGTTGATGTTGTTTATGTGCTTATTTGCCTAGTGTTATTATTATAACATATAATGGATGCATCTGATGTTGTTGCTTAGTTCTTTATGTATGATGAATGCCAGATCTGATTTAATGCTATGTGCTAAGAGGTTTTAAGGGCTTGATCTTGATTGTTACTGCGTTGATCTGTAATTAGGGTTTAATCTGTGATGTGAACGAGACTCATGAACTAATGCATATTATTGGCTAAGTGCTCTGTTAAGTGTTGTAATCACAAATATGTGTCTCAGCTAGGTTGTAGACACATGAGTCCTACAAACCCCCCTGCCTCTACCTCGGGTGAGACTTCATCTGCTTTGTGGGTGTTGCCGAAAGGGTCAGTAGTTAGGGTTTTTTTGGTGCGTTGTTGAAGCGTTGAACCCTGGGTCTGCCCCTGTGCCAACAAATGGTTCCATTGTTGGGACCTGAAACTGGGATTGTTGGGAAATGAAGAAAAGAGGAAGCTCTATGTGTAGATCTGTTGTTGTAGTGCGCGGTATTTTAATCATCTTGCAAATATTTGTGCTAAGAAAGGAACTTGATCTGAAGAAAAGAGGTAGATCTTAAAGCTGTGTGCTCTGGTAAAGGTAAGATAAGTGGATTTTTTTGCTTCGAAAGTATGAATATAGGTATGTTTGACAGATTTTGTCCTAGTCTGAAAACTAGGGCACAACTAGAAGAAAGATTTGATCTGAATAAATTTGGTAGAGATAGTGAAAGATATGTTATTCATATGCATAGAAAGAATTTTTGGACTAACAAGTGGATGCAGGAACCTAGAAAGAATTTTTGGAGATTACAGGTCCAACATGGTGATCCCAGTGCACAATACAGGAAAGTTTGGGGATCGTTTAAAAGAAAGAGAGGATTGACATTGTGTTATAATTGTAGAAGACCGGGACATCTTGCTAAGGAATGCCCTAGTGTAGGTCCTATTTGTCTTTGTTGTAAATTTATTGGTCATGAGGTTGAGGATTGCCCAAGGATGATTGCTAAAGTTGAAAAGATGAACATGAGACAAGAAAACTATGAAGAAGGCCAAGGGACTAAGGATATGTTAGAAAACCAGAAAGAATCAGAGACTATGTTATTACAACTAAAAGAAACACTGAATGATCACAGAGACATAAGTTTACCAGAGATCTTAAAAGAGAAGCAGCACATAGAAACAAGAATAAGAGACTTCAACATAGACTGTGTCTTGGATGAGGAAACACAAGTGAATATCATGCTAGAAAGCACTTGGGAAATTTTGGGAAAGGCTGCTATGGTACCTTCACTGGGAAGGATAGGCCTGGTGAAAGGAAAGATGATAACCCTATGTGGAAGAGTTACTATTGTACCTATGATTGCTCATGCAACATCAACCGAAGAAGAATTTGAAGTCATTAAGTTTTTTGAGAACAACGCTTCTTTTCCACTTTTGTTAGGAAAGACCTGGATTGAGAAAGATCAGATCCGAAGGAAAGTAGAGGAGGAAGCTACAAAAAAAAAAAAAAAATTAAGGGACTTCATAGCTAGAAAAATAGAGCGACTAATACAAGAACAAGAGGATAAGTCAAAGCAACAAAGGGCCAGGGAATTAGCTGTCGAATTTGAAAGAACACAAGACGGCTTAAAGAACCTATCCATGCAGGAAAGAAGTGAAACCACCCCGTAAATAATAAGAGAAGAGGTATTACCTTTGAACCCTTTGAAAGACCCTCAACAGTGCGAAGTTACTACGCTAAGAGAAGATAATAATAAGAATGGAAAGAGGAACCCAAAGACTCAGATCACAAGAAAGAAGGAAAGAAAGCTTGGTAAGAAGAAAGAAAAGTTAGAAAAACTACAAGAAGTTCCAGAGAAGACTTCGCAGAAGGAAAGCTTGCAGAACTTGAACCTCGTCGGAATAGCAGAACCACGCAAAATGGGACTTCGCCACGATGAAACTATATGACCGTTGGAGGCATCCCAACCATTAGAATGACTCTCTAGAACGGTCAGAAATGCAGTTATTTCCGGAAAGACTGTCGTTGGACTGTTGGGACCGCGCCACAACGGACTAATCCTTATTGATTGAGGCATTCCGACCCGTTGGAGGAATTCGTTACGACGTTGCTTATTTAACTCGTCGGATGCCACGCTGGGACCATTTTTTTCCAGTTGTGATTATGTCACGCTGGGACCATTTTTTGCCAGTTGTGATTGCATACCACGTTGTGTTGTCCAGACCTCGTTGTCTGTTTGATTACCTTGTCTGCATGCTCGCCTACCCGATCCCCATCCCCTTGATTACAAGTGTGAATGTCAGGCGAACATAGTGCGTTAGAAAAGTCTGTGGAGGAGATTCTTATAGATATCATGGCTGAGAAAGTCATGTTTGTAGGAATACAGGCGTCGTCGACTAGCGCATTGCAAGCATCCCCTTGACTGGATGTCGGTCTAGCCGAACTGTGACTAAGAAACGAAGCAAGCACCGCGATGATCTGGCTAACGCGAAGCAGATCCCGTCGGTCTTGCCAGATTACATACCGCCTTTGGCTGGTGTATTTATCCATGATAGTGTCCCACGTGACTTTAAGTACAAGTTGATCACTGCGTAACTCCCGAAGGGGATACGCGCAGTTGGACCCCAGTTAGGACTGATCCTAGCTCTCAAGATCAGCGACTTCAACGTCGGAGACTGAAAGAACTACGCGATGCTCGCGCCGTACAGGTACCTAATGAAGACAACTGGGAATAAGCCTCGAATATTTCCCCATCCGTGGATTAAGGATCTCGCGCGATCAACGATTTTGAACGTGATGAAGATCCCTCACTTCGGCCGACATCAGGAGATTAGCGCTTGTGTTAAACTCCTCCTGTCGTGCTATAATGGAGGTTATCTTTGGTTAGATAGGTGCATCACTGTGGATCTAACGCTTATCCACCTAATCACTGGATTGAGAATGCAAGGACCGGACCCTTAGCAATTCTACCCAGGGAAGACTTCAGACCGCTCCCTGGCACAACGCATCAAGGAAGACTATGGAAAAGTAGAGAAGGGAAAGCGAGGCTACAAGGTAGCCTCTATCCAAGATGGCACGGTGCACCTTTCTTGCCAACTGATCGTTGGAAATCTTGTCAGAAAGAACCAGCCAACACAATTCACAGGCTTCGTAGTGGACCTCGCAGGGAAGTGCGTAGAAGGAATGCAGATGAATTGGGAGAGTTACCTCATCAACGAGCTGGAAAAGGACTATCGTGAAGCGCAAGATCAAGGGTATGAATTCCATTTCAGTTATCTATTGGTACTGATCGCATTTGTCGCCTGGAAAATGCCGGAAGGAGCAACGTTCCGAGAAGTTGAGCCATCGAATCCATTGGCCGCAAGGTTCTCCACCTTGTGGTACACGAATGACATGGTGAAGCAGTGGCAGTCGAATGTTGTCTTCCATGCTTACTACCTACAACTGAAGCATGTCATTGAATCATTTCCATGGATGACACCGAATACACTCCATCAGTACAGATCATTCGCGAAGTTCCACGAAGACTGACACTTCATCTACATCACCGCATGCAGGGATGAAAGTAAGGAGGAGTTGTAGTCTTATTATAAGTTGAACGATGAAGACATGGAAGAGATCACTAAAGAATGGTCATCAGAGTTCCTTGTACCGATGGAAGATGCAGAACTCTCCGACCCTGACATCATAGGAAGTCCATTGGTCACCCGAGTCGAATATGATAGACAAAAGAAAAAGAAGAAAAAGGAGGAAGTGCATAACATAGAAACTGATGAGGAGGACTATGCCTCAGAGGAGAGTAGGCTTGATTCACCTACAGGAGGAGGAGGAGACGAAGTGAACCAAGAGGAAGGAGGGGAATAAGGAGAAAAGCAAGACAAAGGCAAAGCTACACCACCAAAGGATCCCCTCACCACAGTAGAAACATCGCAGAAGAGGAAGGTTTCCCCGGATAAACCTTCGGCAAGAAAGAAGGCCCACACCAATAAGCCTCAATCGAAGAATGTGCTCACAGTGGATGATGTATATCTCATCATCGCAGCCATGGAGGACGCTTCAGAAGATATCTTGCAGAGACATGATGTGAAACAAGAAACATTGTATGACAGAATAGAGAAGGAGCTCAAGGACATACAACAATCTATCCATTCGAGCCACGCAGTACCAACTGCGCCTTCTTCAACGGAAAATGTAGAATTGGGGGATGATCCGACCCAATTATGAAGATTAGCCGATGCAATAGAGGATCGACTTCGTCGAGTCCAAGAAGAAAAGGAACAAGCTACAGAAGTCGTGCAGAAATAAAAGGAGGAGGTCTTAGAGCATCTTCAAATTGTGCATCAGGAGAAATATGAAATTAGGGCAATGTTCGAGGAAGGCAAAGAGAAGATGCAGAAAGAAAAACACCAACTAATTGTAGAGTAGACTATGCTTAGAGAGGTAGTGATTAGAGCACTTCTCTTTGTGTCGAGCTTGGCACAGGAGGAACCAAAGTCAACTGAGATGCAAGTGGGGAAACTTGTCGAAGCCATTCAGAAGCTTCAAGCACAGATCATAGAGTCACAAGTGAGTGTTGGGGGGCTGTTGGCCCTCGACCAAGTTTTGAGGAAACATTGGTCGTGTTTTTGGGACTTTGACAAGCTGGTCGAAGATGGAGCACATAGGTAGAGCTGAGATCGTGGGATCTCACTTGTTTTGCAGGATTTTTGGGCTTTTAGGGTTTATGTAATGGGTTAAGGGATGTCAGCCCATGAGTTTTACCCATGTTTAGGGATTTTTGTAAATGTATAAATAGGCATCTAGGCGATGGAAGAGGAGACTACTAGTTGTTGGTTGGCTTAGTGCATGACTAGTTGGCTTCGTGAAAAGATTATGTTAAGACTTGCAGAGCTAAGTGCAAGTGATTGTAAGAGGCTTTGTGCACAGACTATATAAGGCTTTGTGCTAATAAGGAGTTGTCTTTGTGCCTTGACCTGATTTTGGGAAGGAGGATCTAGCGGGTTGCGCACAATTCTCTATTCCTCCACAGAGTTGTGCTCTGTTGCTTTGTGCACAAGAGCCAAAGAATGTAGAAAGCTTGAAGATTAATAAATAAGAGAAGAAGAAGTTGGTAGACGTAGCCCCACACTGGGGTGAACCATGTATATCTTGTGTTCTGAAGTGCTTTGTGTGATGTTGTTTATGTGCTTATTTGCTTAGTGTTGTTGTTATAACATATAATGGATGCATCTGATGTTGGTGCTTAGTGCTTTATGTATGATGAATGTCAGATCTGATTTAATGTTATGTGCTAAGAGGTTTTAAGGGATTGATCTTGATTCTTACTGCGTTGATCTGTAAATAGGGTTTAATCTTCGATGTGAACGAGACTCATGAACTAATGCATATTATTGGCTAAGTGTTATGTTAAGTGTTGTAATCACAGATCTGTGTCCCATCTAGGTTGTAGACACATGATTCCTACAACCCCCCCTACCTCTACCTCGGGTGAGACTTCATCTGCTTCACGGGTGTTGCCGAAAGGGTCGATAGTTAGGGTTTTGTTGGTGCGTTGTTGAAGTGTTGAACCCTGGGTCTGCCCCTGTGCCAACAGGTTGTTACATACACTAACCCTTCAAGAAACTTCGTCCCGAAGTTATAGTAATTTTCAATACAAGGGTAATAATACATTATTCATACATCCAGATCAAATAAGCAACATCAATAATTTAAAACACTCATACATACTAGTGTACATGTGCAAGGCATGTATGTGTATCTAGCACATACAAAACTCACGCGTGTACTAATGGCAATAATTAACATATCTAATACAATTAATCTTCATAAGAATAAATCAACCGTTTACAATATTAGCATAATTCTTTAATTATAATAATTTAGTACAAAACAACATTTAACTAGATAATTGAAACTCAATTAAGCATTTTTTTTAACAAAAAAAAATAAGACACTTATTCTATAAGATTAGAAACCCCACACACTCTCAACTACTTCTAATTATTCTGCCTTCCTAACCTACTTCCATCTTCTATCCCTATCCTTCCTCTGTCGGACTATCTTGGAGCATCAACTATATTGACCTAACTACAGATAGAACTTGTAATTGGAAGTGTCAACTGCCTTGACCAAGCTTCCCTAGCAGGCAACTGGAAATCATCATCACATGCCCAAGGGAGCATGATCTAACACAATCCCCCCATGACTCCAGGTTTTAGAGGGTACACGGTGGGAAATGGCTCCACCCCTCCTAATAGAACTAGGGTCAACACCCTATCATGGACCATATAATGGAACTCTGTTGTTGGGATTTCTTCATCATATTTATTCAGTTTTAGGCAGTCTCACTACCTGAAAACCTGCACTTTCCCACATATCATAGCAATTCCTTTGAACCAACATAATTTCATATACAAAGATTCATACCATATTGTTCCTTTGGTCGATGTTCATGACATTAACCATTTATTATCATCATCCTTTAGCTATTTAATAGCCCATTAATCTGCAGATTAGTTTGTAACACAAACTCATACATATCCATACATCATTATCATGAAAATGCATTTAATAATATCAATAACTCGGTATCCGTGTACAAACAAATTTAAATTTCAAAATTTTCAAGCTAGAATTAGGTTGCATAATATCCATCATAATTCAAATAACGATAAACATTCACAGTATTGACATTCACATAAGTCCATATGTCTAAAATTTTAAGTGTATCACTAATAGTTTCACAGTTAATAAGCAAATAAGATACAATTAGGCCATAAGTAATTCTAGTTGTCTAAGTAAAAATTTGGCAT
>SNQJ01S0005617.1:173279-200374 GCA_010110895.2 Picea sitchensis
TACTACCGGAGGTATGTGAAGGGTTTTTCTCAACTGACAGCCCCACTGACAGATTTGACCAAGAAGGGGGCCCTTGAGTGGACAGATGAGGCACAAGGGGTCTTCGACAGGATGAAGGACATCATGAGTTCATGCCTGTCTTAGCTTTTCCGGACTTTACCCAACCCTTCGTGTTGGAGTGTGATGCATCAGGAGTAGGTATTGGAGCTGTGCTCATGCAGGAGAATCATCCCATAGCTTTCGAGAGTCGAAAGCTTAGATATTACGAGAAGCTCTACTCTATTTATGATAAAGAGATGTTGGCCATCATGCATGCATTGGCCAAATTCTGGCACTATCTAGTGGGCAACAGGTTCAAGGTCAAGACGGATCACAACAACCTCTGATTCTTCTTGGAGCAGAAGGAACTGAATGACAGACAACAGAAGTGGGTGAGTAAGATCTAGGCCTACAATTTTGAGATTGAGTATGTGAAGGGGAAGAACAATGTGGTAGTCGATGCTCTTTCTAGGATGCCCCCTACTCTATCTTTGATGGACATATCGGAAGACTGGAAGAGTCTTCTACTGGTAGAGTATTCCAAGAACAAGTTTGCTTGCGAGGTTTTGGATGGACAGGTTACATATGACAAGTACAGAGTGGTGGATGATGTTATCTACTACAAAGACCGAATTTATTTGGTTCCAGGTTCGCACATCAGGCAGAAGATCATGCAGGAAGCCCATGACTCACCATTAGCAGGACACCAGGGGTTCCTGAAGACTTACAGGCAGGTCTGGGAGAGGTTCACTTGGAAGAACCTCAAGGGAGACATACTGAAGCACGTTCAGGAGTGCAGAGTTTTCCAGCGGAACAAGGTGGAGCACACCCATCCGCCCGGATTATTACAGCCATTGCCCATTCCAGATCAGAAATGGGAAAGCATCTCCATGGATTTCATCACCGGGTTACCCAGGGTGCAGGGGAAGGATTGCATTTATGTCGTGGTGGATAGACTCACTAAGTTTGCCCACTTCTTCGCTATTCCTTTAGACTACTCAGCAGCACAGGTGGTCGAGCTATTTTTCAGAGAGATTTTCCGTTTGCATGGGTTGCCCAGAACCATCGTCAGTGATAGAGACAACAGGTTCATGGGAGGTTTTTTGCAGGAGATTTTCAGGTTGGTAGGCACCGAGTTGACACCGAGCACTAGTTACCACCCGCAGACTGACGGACAGACAGAGATCGTGAAAAAATGGGTGGAAGGTTATTTGCGAAAGTACATTTTTGGGCAGCAGAGAGCTTGGGTGAAGTGGTTACACCTGGGGGAGTACTGTTACAATACCACCCATCACATGTCCATTGGCATGACCCCTTTTCGGGCACTCTACAGTTATGAGGCCATGACTTTTGCAGACGTTGTATTCGGTGATAGTAGGGCACCGAAGGCCAGATATTGGATACAGGACAGCCAGGATATTCTGAGGGCATTGAAGGAGAACATGAGGGTGGCCCAGAATCAGCAGAAGATGTATGCGGACAGGCACAGGACCAAGTTCTCGTTCGAGGTGGGAGATTTAGTGTTCCTGTGACTACATCCATACCGACAATCTTCATTAAAACAGAAGGGGGCCGAGAAGCTCAAACCTCGCTACTATGGGCCCTACAGGATAACTCGGAAGGTGGGGCAGGTTGCGTATGAACTGGAGCTACCTGAGGGGAGCAAGATTCATAACGTGTTTCACGTATCTTGCCTTAAGCAGGTAATAGGACAACAGGTGGTTGCCTCACATGAGTTACCCCCTTTGGATGGCGAGGGGCGGTTGGCCACAAGCCCCGAAGAGATTTTACAGGTACGGGAGAGGAAGCTCCGTAACAGGGTGGTCAGGGAGTTTTTGGTGAAATGGAAGGATCTACCTGTGGAGGATGCTACTTGGGAAAACGAGCAGGTGTTACAGCTTCCAGGTTTGAAGTTTCTTGAGGACAAGAAAATTTGGGCAGGGAGGCTTGTAATGTCCCATTTCTCCTAGGCAGTCAGAATACCATGGTGGTTTACACAATTTCCCGTAAACCATTAGATGGATGAGCTAGGGAAATGATATTAGTGAAGTCACTTTCAAATTATAAAGTGAAACTTAGGAAAAGTGAGTTTATTAATATTAAACCCCTCTTTGAGGGTATTTCTCTCCAATTATTAATTAAATAAATATTTTAATGGAGAAAAAGAAAAGTGAAAGAGAAAAAGGACGGTGGAGGGTTGGAAAAGGCATGATTGACTATTCATTTCAAAAAATTGAGTTTTGGGAGAAGAGATCGATGAGAAAATGAGGGTTTCAGCTGGAAACTCACCTTGGTGCTCGGATTCGGCAGTGAAACTATCTGCCCTAGCCGGGAGATTGGAGGAGCCATTCTGGTTTCTCATTTGCAGGTATTGCCATTGTGATTTTGAGAAGATTTGTGGAGAAGACTTTCATTCTCAAATCTGGGAAGAGAGGGCGTTCTTCTTTCTTTGGCACATGTGAGGAGTTGGGCGTTTCCCTTGGGCTAGGCGCGTCCTCCATTGTTCTGCTGTGTGTTGATTACTGAAGCTAAGTTATCCTCTTTCTATGCATGTGATCCTTGGTTGGGCGTGACCTTCATGCTGATAATCTCTGTGGGTTATCATTTATTGGTTGTGTGTACTCTTGCTAGCCGTTTTCTCTCCATCTACAAGGGTTGCATGTTGTCCAAGGGGTTGCGTGGAGGCAAAGGAAGAAGTGGCTGTTGGTCGACTTCCATTTGTGGGTTGTACCTTTCAGGAAGAGAGGCATATCACCGAGCAAGGGGCTGTCATATCACTCAAATCAGTTAGCATGACAATAATCCAATAAGTCGCCTTCTCTTATCAGCTCGTGGGAGTAGTTTGGGGTGTTTCCTCTTGGCTGTGTTGAAGGGAGGCTCCAAGTTTTCTATAGCAGACATTCTATCCATCTTTGAGAGGTACTTCGACCTCGTTTTTTACTGTCATTGGTTCAGCATTAATATTCAATAAAAATAAGAGCCCGAGTTAGTAATTTTGTCCAATTGAATATGAATGTTTCCATTATTATTTTATGGGTTTTACTTAATGTCGAACAACATGTTATGCATCTCATTGGGAAGGTATAAGGGGTTAGAAAACCAATAAAACAGCAAGCAAACCAAAGAAATATATTGCAGTCCATTAAAATTTCATCTTCAGCAATCAATTACAGAAGTATGCCAAGTGTTTGACGAAAGTCCAACACCAGAAAGAAGGCTTTCTCCAACTTTTGCAATCAAGAATATTTCACCTGAGTTGTCAAACCCTAGGTCCAATATGTGTAATGGTTCGACCATGATGGTTCCCACGTCCAAGACCTGCAATTCCTTCCAATTTAGTTTGTGAGATTCGTCAACAATATAATGACGTAGAACATATACATGAAAAACATTATGAGTTTTATGCAAGTGGGATGGGAGTATGAGGCGATATACAACAGGTCCAATTCTCTCTTGGATCTTAAATGGTCCTATTAATCGAGGTGACAACTTTATCCCCTTCCCAAACCGAATAATACTCTTATTAGTCCTGATATGAATGAAAACATGATCTCCCACTTTATAACTTTGGCCAGTCATCTGTGCATCAACATAACTTTTTTGTCTATCCTGTGCCTACTTTAGCCATTGTCTAACCTGAACCACTTGTTCCTCCATCTCTTGAATAAATTCTATCCCTACTGTCACTTGGTCTTCTAACCTTTCCCAACTCAACGATGTCTTGCATGGCCTTCCATACAGAGCTTCATAGGGCGACATTCCAATTGAGTTGTGAAAATTGTTATTGTAGGAGAACTCTACTAAAGGTAAGTACTTCTTCCAATGGGTTTTATTATCCATAACATACATCCTAAGCATGTCTTCCATAACCTAATTTATTCTTTCTATTTTCCCATCTGTTTCAGGGTGATATGTTGTGCTCAAGTTCAATTGAGTCCTCAATGTTGACTGCAAACTTGTCCAAAACTGCGATGTGAATCGAGAGTCCCTATCTAGAAAAAAAATTAGTGGGTAACCCATGCAAATGGATGACTTCACTAATAAAAATGTGTGCCACATCAGTGACATCATAAGTGTCTTTGACTGGAATAAAATGAGCACTCTTCGTCAACTTATCAACTATAACAAGAATGGCATTGTGCCTTAGTGATGTGAGTGGAAATCCCACAACAAAATCCATAGAAATGACTTCCCACTTGGACATAGGGACATCATGCAGTTGTAGGAAACTTTTCGAGTGGTGATGACCAACCTTCACTTGCTAACACTCAAGGCACTTGGCGAAAAAATGGACTACATCACGCTTCATGCCCACCCAGAAGAAAATCTTCTCCATGTCTGCATACATTTTCTTCACCTAGATGTATACAGTAAAGTGCTCTATGGGATTCCTTGAGTACGATGCACTGAATATCCCCACCTTCAGGGATGTACATCCTTCCCTGATATCTTAATAGTCCATCTGCTTCAAGGATATATCCTTCATACTTTGGTTCTAACTGCCCCCCACTCTAGAAGGATGAAGTAACCTTTAAATACCAAATATCTCCAAGAAGTTCCCCTAACATTCGCTCCCTCATCTTAAATTTTAAGGGCACCAAGGAGAAGATACATGGTCTTATGTTGAGGGTGTCCTCGACCACATTCTCCTTTCCCTTGATGTATGAAATTCCAAAATCATACTCACTCATAAAGACACTCCATCGCCTCTACCTAGCATTGAGATCCCTTTGAGTGAAGATATGCTTTAAGCTTTCATGGTCTGTTTTGAGCTTTAAGCTTTCATGGTCTGTTTTGAGCTTAAAGCTTCGTCCCACTAGCTAATGCCTCCAAAGCTTCAGAGCTAACATTACAACTGCCAATTCTAAATCATGAGTAACATATAACTTAGGGTCTAAACGAGCACAATTTTTTTTTATTTACGAAAATGCGAGGGGGAAACACGTGGATCCCATGCAGGTTCCGCGTTGTCTAACGGGTAAGTTGCCCTTATAAAAAAAAAATCTTTTATATTTGTTTTTATTATTTATATACATAAAAATAAAATAAATGTATTATATATATATATATATATATATATATCATTATAATGATAATAATAAAATAAAATTAGTTATAAATAAATAGTTATATTTATAACTTTAAATTGAATTAAAACAATTATTTAAAAATAAAAAATAAATAGTTTTATTTTAAATTCAATTTATAGTTAAAATTTTCTAAAAAATATAGTTTAAATTAAAAAAGAAAGAAAGAAAATGAATAAAATTAAAAAAATATTTTGCCCTTTCTCCGAGTCCAACTCCCTCTTCCTTATCCTCCTCTCTAGAATCTTTCCTCTCATTAATTTCTCATCTACCTTATCTTTGTCATTAATGCTACCTACCTTTGATATAATAAAATAATCTTTTCTTATTTTCTTTACATTACTTAGTTTAAATAATTGATAATTATTTCAATAATTAATTTATTTAGAATAATCTTGTTATAAAAATTATGGAGTTAACTTGCTCTAATAAATACAATAAAGATTGATTGTTAGTTTTCTCCTTCTAGGTGACTCTTCATATCACCTACCACTCTTCATATTTCTCCTCATTAATATTTACAAAAGTAACACAATCACAAAAATTATGTATCCAACAAAACCAAATTAATTTAAATAGATAAAAGGAAAAAAACTTTCATAAATAAAAACATTATTTTATAATTAAAATGATCAAATAATAAATTATTAATAAAATTAATAAAAAGATTGAAATAGTGAAAATTAATAAAATTAATTTATTTAATTCAAAATATAGTAAACCATATTAATCTATATATTAATTAACAAAAATGCATGAAATTAAATTTAATATAAATTATTAAAAAAAAAAAAAAATTATATATATTTTTTAAATTATAATTTTATTAAAAAACAAAATTTATTTTTAAATATCTTTTCTTCTAACAAATACAACTTTCATTTACAAAATGCATGAAATTGAATTTAATATAAATTATTAAAAATAAAATTTATATATATATATATATATATATAATTTTATTAAAAAACAAAATTTATTTTTAAATATCTTTTCTTCTAACAAATACAACTTTCATTTACATAGCTAAAAGTTTCATCATACAACTTAAAAAACATTTCTATACAAATTTTACATCATATCAAAACCTTATAATAATCCAATATGTCATCTACCATAAATTTCCAATTCCAAATAAAAAGGTCTTAAATATGTCACATAGACAATATGACACTCCAACATAAAAAATAAAAAAAATAAACAATTAAAACACTCCCACCATGTAATGAAATAAATTCATAAGAAAAATGAGTTATCATTTTAATAGTTTGTGGAACAAGAGATCTTTTCGCTCAACGATTTGACTCGTAAAGTCTACGGATATATACATACCCTACCTTACCCCCCTCTGGATTTGAACTTGTGACCTCTTAGGAGGAAACACATATTCTTAA
Organism: Picea sitchensis; assembly: GCA_010110895.2. Classification (NCBI taxonomy): domain Eukaryota; kingdom Viridiplantae; phylum Streptophyta; class Pinopsida; order Pinales; family Pinaceae; genus Picea; species Picea sitchensis. Next base: position 179,800 of record SNQJ01S0005617.1, read on the forward strand.
CCATTAGGCCCACTCGGGTTGTTATTTATATATGTTAATATAACAAATTAATTTATTTTAATATGTATACATGGTAATATAAATAATTAATTTTTTAGGTTGAATTATAATTTAGTGATCGGTGATTATATTTTTTTTTTGTTTGTTAGTTTGTTCGTGACATGTGGGACTAACATGTGGCTAAGAAACCGCGACTGGGATCGCACCCAGGTTGAACCACACCAACCCTTAACATGGCTAGATTTTTTGTCCCCGCGGGTTTTGAACCAGTGACTTTAACATCACAAAACACCTTAACAGCACACTCTGTCACCGACTATCCTACACCTCGGAAACAATTGATGATTATATTTGATCAAACTAAATTTTAAATTTTTGTTATATACAATTTTTATTATTATTATTATTATATTGAAAATGATGATAATTAACGTCCACTCAAACCATTCAAAAAATAATTATATTTTATATCAATTTTTGTTATAACTTTCACTATTTTAAATAAAATAAATTAAACAAATATTTATAAAATATATATTTATATAATTAAATTAAACAAATATTAATAAAATAGAAAATAACATAATTAAAAGTGTAAGTAGTTAAATATTTTGTCCTACTGATAAAGAGGTCTTAATACCTCATAAATTAAAATGAAAATGGGAAAAACAATCCATTTATAAAATAGTTATGATTGTAATATAATATTTATAAAGTTAATTATATTTTAAAATTATTTACTAATTACAATATTTTATTTTGATTATTTTAATTAAAATTTGATAATTGATAATTTATAGATGTGTTATTTTTTATAATTTATTGTTATGTTCAAATTACAATTTTTTTAACAAGTTTTATTTATATTAATATGGTATAAAAAAAGTTTATACCGATGGTTCCTCGTGGCTTGCCAAAAAGGAAATCATGCTATAAAGAGCATCATAATAGCATTCAAAGTATATAATAGTTTTCATGTCTGTGCCTAATTAATTTACATAGATTCAAGACTTCGTATGAACTAAAATAACAATAGGACAATAAAACTAATAATGATAGAATATAAAAAAGTACGATTACATAGAATATAAAAAAGTACGATTACATATAGTGACAATGTAGGATGATCATAGATAATGACAAAAAAAGAGATTTATCAATCTTTGCCTGAAGGGCTTGGAGGCTTGGGTGCTTGAAGAACAGGAACAACATTGTTGATGTCTTGTTCAACATTCTCATCAATGATAATCGGATTTGAGGAGGTCCCCTGGGAGTTCAAAGTGTCATCCTTGTCATTGGACTATCAATCTGCCACCTCAATTTTGATACCAAATACCAACCTAAAGACAATCTCAAACTTGGCTTCAAATAACATGAATCTATCCAACAGTGGCTTGTTTTGAGCTCTCTGCTCCTGGAGCACTTGGGCAATGAGGGCATTGGTGAGCTAGTGGTGCTCAATATATCTGAAAGCCTTGGTGTCTTTGCGCCTTGAGAAACTAGAGTCAGAGAACCACCCCTCAAAATCTTGCTCAATCTATGCTTTTTCCACTTGTGTCCACTTCGCTAGAACAATTTCCTCCAAGTTGTCAACCTCTTCTTTTAACTTAGTCAAGAACATTGTTTGGAAGGTTTGCTTGGCCCTCTTGGCCACCCTTTCAACTCTAGTCATAGAGGGTGTTGTAGCCTCCCAAGGAGTAGGCCAAGAGACATTCCTTCACCTTCTCCTATAACCCTTTCAACTAGATTCAAGAGCCTCCACATCACATTAATTTGCCTTGTCAATCAAAGGACCTGAGACTAGGGATGTGAGGACCCAATGTACCACGAACAAGGAACTGGAACAACCTCCACCATTGAATTAAACCAATGGCACTAAGAAATGGAAAACATAGAGACCTATTGTCTAACCTTCGTGCCTAGGAACCAACCACCAACAAGGACACCAAGAGAGCCAAACTATTAAACCAGAATGAGCCTGACCCCAGAGTCTCCCTAAAAATTCCCTAACCCCTCTGACTGCTACTAGTTTAGTTAGCTAGTCCAGTATAACAAAGTGTTTATATCCCATACCACAAGCACAATAATAGAAACTAGACCACCATAGAGTGAAATTCCAACAAAACCACAAAATATCTTCGAGACGATTGCAACAAAGTATTGAAATTACAATTTTAACTTTTATGTAAAAATTATATGAAAAAAAATCATTTAAATTTTATTAAAATTTCAAATTAATTAATTAAAAAAATTATTTAAATTATTCTAAACCAAACTAAATTATTAGAGCTTAAATTCCGTATTCAAAATTTCAAATTTACTAATTTTAAAAAAAAAAATTATTTAAATTATTGTAAAACAGACTAAATTATTATTGGTAAAATACCATACTCAAAATTCTTATATTCACATAAAACTATAACTTCCTATAAAATTGTAAAAATTTCTAACACAAAAAATTGGACTCATCTATTTATCAAACAAAATTTGTTTCGTCCGCTGGCCACATCCATGATTCAATAGTGTAAGGTGACTCTTCACGTGTTTCTTCACGCTAGGTTACTTGGAAGACAAGAAAGAAAGTTTTTCCTTGGCCTGCAAGCAAAGCACAATTAGCAGAAGCAACCATGTCGTGAATTCCTATAAATATGAACATGCATGCCTCTCCTCTCATCTTTCATCATTGCTTTGCATCTCCTCTGTGAGATCCTGATATTTTCTTCCCATTTGAGAATTACTGAGTTTGATTTGGAAGCTTCATAAATGGGAGGAGGAGATAGTTGCAGTTCCCAGGATACATGCCCCTTCCCATCTCACTCTGGTTGGCCAATGTTAGTGGTAAGAAGGCCTTCACTATCATTTCACTCCTCACCCCCACCTCCTAAAACATGCCTTTCACTACCTTCATCCTTCCCTTTTGACCATTCATGATCTCCCCCTCTCCCAATCCCTCCACAGGTACTTAACATTTAGTATCAGAGCACTTTCCTTGGCCAAAGAAGGGAAGGATTTTTTGGGTTATTTTGTAGATTTAAAAAACGGGAGGGAGGGGGGAGCACACTTCAGGTTCAATTATGAAAATTTCTGAGCATTATTTGACAAAACAAATTGGATATGAATTCCTTTCGGAAAAATACACGATTAAAAAAAAAATCAGTCGAAATGGAGTCTGGGAAGTGAAGTTATCAACATTTTAATTTCGACATTTTTTCAGGGTTTTTTTGGAAAAAGCCGCGTGATTTGCCCATTGCGTTATTTTTAAGCTTTAGTTTTTGTTGAATATTTCTTCCAAACAAGACATATTTTACTAGGAATGATAATGGTCCTAGTATTGAAGAATTTCTAAAGTCCCACAAGTCATAATTGAATAAAAAGTGGAAATTTTCATTATTTCTTCATTTCAGAGAGGATGTCAAACATGGGAGGACTCATTGGACTATTTCGATCTGATGAGAGTTCCAGATGAAGAATTGGAAAAATTACTCTTAGATAGGTGGTCTCATGTTGGAAAACAAGATAAAGAGAGCACCAAGGGTTTATTTTCATGTGACAATTCTATATTACAAGTTCATAGATGTATTTATAAAGAAAACTTTGAATTTCTTTGCTGAATATTCTTCCAAACAAGACATACTTCCACTAGGAAATGATAATGGTCCCATTGAAGAAATTTCTGTGTGTCCTACAAGCCAGCACTGAATAAAAAGTGGAAATTTCATTATTTCTTTCATAGGATGTCAAACATTAGGGAGGACTCATTGATCATTCTGGATTCGAATGAGAGTTCCCACATGAAGAACCGAAAATTGATTCTTAGATAGGTGGTCCCATGTTGAAAAAAACAAGATAAAGAGGAGCACCAAGGGCTTATTTCTAGCGGACAATTCTATACATGAAGTTCATAGATGGTTTATAAAAGAAATACTTCATTGTTTCGTATTAACCTGACAGCCGTACACTCTTATAAATGTTCCTACTTGGTTGTAGATTGCAAGTTCTGCAAGAATATTCACATATAGGTTGGAGGGTGAAATGCCCCTAAATTTTGGTGACGAAGATCACGGATAGAAGAAGGTGTTGAGTCTGATTTTCATGCTTTAGATATAAACGATCCTCAAGGGATATTGTTTTGGGATATCCTTGGATAGGAATCAATGGATACAATTAATATTAAAGTGCAGATGCTTTTGAAGATGTGGTAAGAAAAAACTACATTTGTAGGATGTGTCAATTAGTAAGATGAAAGGCCCACGACGCAAGAAAAATAAGTTATTGGTAGGAACTGGGTTGAATAAGAGGCGAGTCTAAGGAGCATTTGAAACAAATCCACAATGAAGAAGCTAAGAGGGTCATTAACTAAGAGCCACAATGTGTTGCGTGACGAAGAAAAACACAGATTCCTACAATTCTATGTATTCTAATCCACATCATATATAGAGAAACAACAAATATCAAGACAAGACATGAGCATCAACGCACTATGCACCTCAAAAGAGGGGAACTGTAAGGAAATCCAATCCAGAGGGTGCATGGAGGCTCTACCAACACTTTACATGACAACATCGTTAGGAGAACTAATCCCCGCTGGAAACATCGGTAGATGCGACTGCGATCAGCAGGAAAGCATGTAAACTTGACATCATGTCTCTATTCCATTAGATGGATGGATGGTCGTGATTTCTGAAACATTTGTACATTTCTAGTCAGATAATATTGAATGGTTTCAATGGTTTCGAGGATTGAAACATGTGAAGATGGGATGGAATGTAGTATACCTATAGGGAGGTAATAAGGGGTACCCAATGGAACGTGGCTATGTATATTCGATGTAAGGATCTGTATCCACCATATTAGCCAAGGTCATGGTAGTTAGATCTAATATATAGGGTTTTAGAAGATTCCTTCTCTAGAATGTTCCCAGAAGATAGAGAATGCTATGGAGTAAAGAAGCAAGCAACATTGAAGCATATGGAAGAATATGGTATCTCGAGAAGCCGGCATTTCATTGAGGAGTTTTATCCCTTCCATAAGGGTTAATATATGTTGTTACCCTACTTCAAGGGTTTCTCTATTTCATGTGTATAATATTTTGGTGAATGGTTTGGTTTATTTTTGTTGAGATTAAGGGTTATTTCAGCATACTTCTATCTGTCTGCACTACCAAAATGAGAATCCCAAGTATGTAATGCCACCTAGATCGGAATAATCGGAACTACATTTAATGGATGAAGGATCATTCCCTTACAGGGAAATTTATGGGATGTTGTCCCTTAGATAAATCTTTACAACACTGGATGAAGTCCAGATGGAAAGTGAAGAGTCGAATCGACTTGCAACTAAGGTCAAAAGGTTTCTTCACACTCCTGCCTCTCCATCTTGAGGGATAGAGACAAAGTATTTGAATAAGGACCCTATTTCTTTAACTCGGAAGGGATGCATATGAGATATTGGACATAGAGGTTCACTCCTAAGAAAGAATATTTTTTGTAATTTCTAGCCTTCCTGTCTGATCGAAATGCCTGCCCCTAAGGAGTTTTGGACACATCCTTGGAAGGAATTGAACACATTAGGCCCTTCATTATGGTAATGGGTCACAAAAAACTCTGTACATCTCTTATGATAATCTCTCAGTGGCCTATATGAATTTAGCAAGGGCTCCCTGAGTCAATAATGAGTGTCATATCAGGACGAGGAATGGAATCAACCCTTAGATTATGAACACATTCCTTTTTTATGTAGAAAATTCCATGTCCATGGCTATCTCTTGATGGACTACCCCCTAAATGCTACCAAAACCTCCAATAAAGCAAAAGGGGAGACAAATCAAGAAGGATTCTCTAAAATTACAAGAAAAAGAAAGGTTGGAAGATGCCCACCTAAACAACTAGTTGTGAACCAAGCTAAGAACGCAACTAATAGATTCCAAGTCCTAAAGGGGGAGTCAAGTGAACCACTAGTCACAGAGAACCCAAAGGTTCAAAAGGAGGAAACCAAAAAGTGAGGAAAAACATGGGAGGGAATTACCTAAAAAGAAGGGAAAGCACAACTTTAGATCTTAGGGTATTGGTTATTAAATAGGGATGAGAAATATGATGAAAGATAACAAAATTAGAGTCCCATCTAGGATATAGAGGCCAACACAACCTAGGACATGGATCTCGAGGAAATTGTAGTCGATATGCCATCCCTACATGAAGCTCATGGAGATCAGAATATAAATAACCTTTCTATATATCTAATGCTGAAGTAGTAGATATATGTTAAAGGGTAGGTTCCTAAGGAACGTCATTAGCCACCATGCACCTTGGAATTCAAAACTAACCCCCTCAAATCCTTAAGAAGAGCCCCGAGAAGAAAAGAAAAGGAGGAAATCTCATAGACAAAAAATAGAAGAAACATGGGCCTTAATGGTCAATCCAGGCCAAGTAGTCTGCCTACTGGATAATTAATTCACCTCCCAACCAAAATGTTAATTATGAAGATTACATCATGGCTAGAGTTTTGAATGCTCACCTAAACAAAGAAATGTTAAAAAAAAAATAATCAATCGTGAAAAGCCTATATAAAGTATTATCCAAAGAAAACTAAATGTGACCCTGCACGATGAAAATAAACACTCATGGCAATCCTCGCTGTGGATGTGAAGCAAGAGGTTATTACAGATGAAGGGGATTCAGAGGATTTCAGCCGCCTCCAGGGATCCTGGATTACATGGATGTGGAGGAACACTTGCTCAGACAATGGATTCCTACTCTGTGTAAATCTGTGCCAAGGTTCCTGAAATTAGGGTGTTTCAAATGACACACCCTGTACTCAAGTCTTGGTAGAGGCTCCCTGATCTAATTAAATTTTTTAGGGAAACACTTCCTTTCAGATTGCATGGGTAGTGGGGAATTCAACATGATCAAATCCCCCCTATAAAAGAAGGGAGGCAATCAAATATTGGATCCAAAGAGTAACACTTTCGGGAATCTCATAGAGCGAATCAAATTAATAGACATCCTTGGGCAAGAATTGCATTATTCAATTGGAACAACAAAAGAGGGAAGGCTCGTGGGATATCGGTTCACTTAGATCTTTTCTTGGTCTCTAAAACTTGTTTCTAGTTTAAGAAGACCCTCTCAACGGATATCCTTCCTTACTTTGGTTCTGACCATTGGCCCATAGTTCTAGAATGAAAATAGTTCTTAAAGCAGAGACCAAAACCCTTCAATGCCTGGAAGAAATTTTGGCTAGATCACCTGGACTTCCTCTGGAACCTGGTAGTTTGGTGGAGGGAACATAAGGAACTCTATGGAACTAAGATGTATTGGAATTCCAATGTGAGTATTTCTAACATGTCCTCCCCGCCTAAATGTATTAGAAATGAGGTTTGGAAATATATTTGAGGAGAAACAAAGATTATAACTAGAGATGGAAGAGATCCAAAGGTCTATCCAAAATTCCATTTGAGGGAAATTAGTTCCTGCCAGAGGGAAGAAATAAAACTAACTTCCAGAAAGAGGAATAAATAAGAGGAAATAATATGGAACTAAAAATCTGAATCCATCTAGTTCAAAGAAGGGCATAGCAATTCCAAATTTTTCCATAACTCTTCAAAGAAGAAGTCTTAAAACCGGAATAGCATCCATCAGATCATAGGAAGGAGTCATCAAAGAAAAAATAGAGAAGAAACTATCAACAAAATATCAGAAGCCATCCCCCAATTGGTTTCCCAGAGCATAAATTAGAACTTAATGAGACCAACATCCTTAGAAGAAGTGGAAGGTATTGTCAAAGATATGGCTCCTAGGAAAGCTCCCGATCTCGATGACTTCACAATTGATTTATTTCAGGCTGGTCGGTCGATCCTTGGTAGGGACATTTGGGAATTGGTAGACGAATCCTAGAGCTCTAGTTCCATCCTCTAGGCCTTTAATTCCACCTTTATCACCTTCATCCCTAATATCAAAGGGGCCAAATTAGCAGATAAGTTTCGACCTATCTCCCTCTATAATGCCTACCATAAATCCTTGTATCAAAATTAATCGGGCTTCTAAAATGGGTTTCCATCTCCCATTACTACCTTATTATGGAGCATGTGGCTTTGTGGAAGCCTGTGACAAATCTGGATGGATCTAGTAGCCTCATGATTATCCCATCTCAAATGAACTGCCATTATGTACGATCATCACTATTCAAGTGTTCCTTCAAAATCCCTTCTGAGTGAGGTATTTCAAACACTTTGTTGATTTACCCTTTAGATGTGTTTATATGTGCCGAGAAAATAACGGTAAAAGATAACCATGGGAAATATACTCAACCATATGCAATAAGATAGATGCCGTAAAACATCTCACCTTCCTTATTCATAAAATAGGAGAAACTCATACAATGAAGGCGATGCCGACCGAATGCTCCAACTGATAATAAGAATGCCTGCCGATGGCCAAGAATATAGGTGGACAATAGATAGGAGCTGCCAAAATGCTCCCGCCATCATAAAATATGCCTGTTAAAGGATGAGAAATGAAGACTAATAAGAAGATCTTAATGCTAAACTCTCCAACTGAAGAATGCCACGCCCAATAGAAGACTGAAACCCTAATAACTCGTCCCCTCACGCTAAAAAGTGTCCAATCACCCTAATAAATATGCTAACCGATAGATCGGGTGATGGTAAGAACAACCTGTGGACCGAATCTCCAAGATCCCTCTCAATCAGATCCTAAATCCCCAACGAAGGAAAAATCTCTAACCTGATGATCATTGAAACTTAGATAATCTTGTCCCCACTGGCTGCGCGTCCAATCACCCTAATAAATACATGCCAACCGAGGATCTAAGGATGTGAACAACCCAGGACCGAATCAAAGGATCCCTCCTTCACCCTCAGATCCAATCTCCCCACCAAATGGTGTGCGTCTCCACCTGGATAAGATCAAACATCAGATAATTCCGCCCCGCCAAAGGAGTGGCTCCAACGCTCTAAAACTTCCACAAATTGATAGATCAGGACGCTGCAATCAGAACCCAAGTGCTCAAATCCTCAAATACCGCTAGATCCTTAGATCTTGCATTACCCAAATAATGGTGCTCTCCCCTTGGGGAAAACGTCCCACTCTCAATAAAAAATCAATCCTCCACTAAAAGACTCAGAAAAACCACCAATAATGATGCCAAAACACCTGCAAAGAAAACCCAATAACCAGAATCTCCAAAATCCCTTCTCCTCAACTAGGACGAACCCCCCCTCAATGAATGGTGCGCCCCACCTTGCTAGAAACCCCCCTAACTGTGCACCTCCTCTCTTTTATCTCGCACAAGTAGAATCCTCCTGCAATCGAAAGTAGATCTAGAACTAGAATGGTGTGGGAGAGTATTTGACTGGAGACTGAAATCCTTGGGACAAGATAGGGTGTGAATCTTTCACCACCTGACCGCCCCTTCTGTGGGTTTGCTAAGTGCTCAAACCCCAAAACTCCCAATATTGGGCTCACTAGCTAGAAGCTTAAATCAAAAATAAGATCATACATGAATGAATGAGAAGAGGACCTTGCCTTCCCTTTATATATCTTTGGCTCACCTTGTCCTCCAAAGTGACTTTCATTTTTTTTTTTTTTTTTTCAATGTTCAAAATGGTTTATTTAATTAATTAATTAGTCTTTTTACCTTTGAAAAGCTCAATATCTCTCCCAGGGCTCTTTGGCCACCTGAAAAGTCAATTTCATCCCATCCTGTAGTGTTTCTCCTCCGATTCCAATGAGCTTGGCTACACATCTAGAGGTTCCTCCAAGTAATGTGCCTAAAATGATCTCTGAATTCCCCATCAAATTATAGCTCAAAAATAGTCAAAATCATGGAAATTGTCTGAATGCAACAAAACCAAATCCAACATGTGCGGAATGGATCATAACGATGAAATAAGGATCATCAATGCAAAGTTGGACCCCTACAATGCCTCCTCAAATACTCTCTATAATTTTAGCACTCCATCCGGCTACTCACATCATCATAAATCACTGATGATAAGTCCCAAAGTGGGACATTATACCTCCTCGCTAGAAAATTGCTTGTCCTCAATCAATAAATCCTCAAGTAAAATACTGTGGATCCTATGTCCACTGTGGATACATAAGAGAACTCCATCCAACGATGAATAATATAGCACACTCCACCTCGGATCCTATACTTAGTGGAATCAGTAATACTCTATGAAGAAGGAAGTCTCTGAAGATATCAACCGGGGTGTGGAACTCTCCTCAGACTGACTCCATGGCTCCTCATCTCTAATGAGTCCATCCTCCAAATTCTACTAAGATCCACTGCCTCCACTAACTGCATGATGATGTAATGAGGTATCATAAGATTCTGAGGTAATCTCAAGCGCCAGTAAGCAATGGAAAGTTAGAATAATCCTTCCTAATGGTCCACTCTCCTCTCAGTTGGTCAATGAACTGCCTAATCTCAGAATCCTTTGGGTCCTATGCTAACCTATGTCGTATCGACACCCTACTGGGATAAAGCAGTAATTATACTACTGGGTCTAATGATTAGTTCGTCCTCTACATACATAGGCAAGGATCTCCTCCTTGTTCTGGATCTCAAGATGAAATACCAGGACTTTCACCTAACTCAAGTACCTAAACTCAGACGGAGATAGACACTCTCAGAAGAAGTACTGTCCAACATCTCATGTTCTATCAAGGGATGATTGAGAGGAATGTGTTGTCTCACTTGAAGACAAGTGACTCACACTTTACCTAAACCAATCCTAAGGTGGAGGTGGATCTCTGTGCTACCTGGGTTGCCATGTAGTGAAACATCTCGCTAACCAAGTGAACTCTATCCCATGGTAAACTTGGAAGTTTATCACTCTACTCAAGTAGCTGCTCATGTGCTAGTTGATCACTCTGCCTAAGCCCAATCAAGGCCATCCTGGCCATCACCTGTGCTCCATGATGCCTACCATCACACACACCAAGTTCCCAAAATGTTTGTCTACCACCTATCCACTCCTCTGAATCAAGCATGTAGAAAAGTACTGCCATAGTCTCTTCGGCCTACCTTAACTCTCCATGCTCCTAGCCATGGCCTATTCCTCCTCATGTTGCTTGTCTATGATAAAAGTGTCGTGACATGCTAATAGAAACATCTACAACTAACTGTAGGACTGGGAGGTGTCAACAAGCTCTTAACTCCTTACCCCTACACCTATGATCGTGTTCCCACGGCACTGTAAAATCAGAGAACGCTATAGCCCTCCCTAATGGGTGTGGGGTTTCTAAAGGGCGTGGGGTCCTCCGAAAGGCCTCTCTAACCATTATGATTTCCTCCCTTACCTTCACCCAACTTGCAATCTTCTTTTTTGTTCCAACTAGGATTTTATAGGATAGGAACCATTGAATGTTATGGAGTCTCTTTGAAATTATTATCATAGCCTTTATATCTCTTTCTACACCTCTGTCCCTATAAATACGCATCCACCTTATTGTAACTCTAATTCCCATCTGGTTGGTAGGAATCTAAGCTATGATACCACCTGTGAATGATCCTGCCATTATGCAGTCGATCATCACTGCTTTTGGTGTCTTTTCAAACTTTTTGGAGGAGGTATTTCACAACACTTTGTTGATCTACCTTTTAGATGTGTGTTTTATATGTGTGTATGCAGCAAAATAATAGAAAGAGATAACTATGGAAATGTACCTAAACCATATGCATTAAGATAGACAAGCTAAAACATTCCCAATTCTTCTTTTTATTCATAAAATAGAGAAACTCACATAAGTGAAGGCGATGCCTATCCGAATGCTCAACAGATGTCCAAAAAGATAGACAATAGATAGGAGTTGCTACAAAATGTTCCCACTAATACAAAATATGCCTACAAAGGATGAATGAGAAATGAAGATCAATACAAAGAGATCTGAATGCCAAACTCTCCAAATCAAGAATACATCTAATAGAAGTACTAAACCCTCAATAGAACTCGGCCTCATGCTTAAAAGTGTCCAATCAATTCTAATAAATATGCTAACTCTAAGGATCGGTGATGGTAAGAATAACCTAGCTAGTGGCATCAATCTCCAAGATCCCTCTCAACTGTTGTAGATCTGGGAACTTCCCCAATCAATGGTGGGTGCAATTCTAATTGGACATCTAAACTCCTGTATAATTTGGCCTCAAGCCTAAAAGTGTCCAATCACCAATATTATGCCAACTGATAGATCTGTATGCAGAACAACCTGTGATCAATTCTAATATCCCTCTCAATCAGATCCTAAATCCCACTCAATGTTGTGCCTACCTGATGACTGAAACACTAGGATAATTTGGCCCTACTAGAGGCTCCAAATGATCTAAAACTTCCACAATGATAGATTAGACTAATCACCTGATCAGGACTGATTAAAACTCCTAAAACCACCAAGAATGATGCCAAGACACCCTCGCAGTTGAAACCCAACACCGGAATTCCCTCAATCCTTCTCCTCAACTGTGTGACCTAACCCTCCTCAATGGAATGGTGCACCCTTCCTGGTCGGAAATCCCTAACCGGTGTAGGCCCCCTCCTTTATCCGCACAAGCAACTCATGTGGAATCCTCTTGCAACTGATTAGATCTAGAACTAGAATGGTGGTGGGAGAGTATCATCTCCGAAAGCAATTGCTTGGGACAAGATAGGTGGAATCTTTCACCACCTAATCGCCCTCTAGGGTTTGTTATGTCAAAACCCTCAAAACCCCCCACATTGGGCTCACTAGCTAGAAGCCGTATGTGAAAATATGATCATACATGAAATGAATGAGAAGAGGCCCTGTCTTCCTTTATACTTTGGCTCACCTGTCCCTCCAAAAGTGACTTCTATTTTATTAATATTTAGTTCTCAATTAATTAAATCATTTTAATTAATTAATTAACTTTTACCTTTGAAAAGCTCCCCATCTCTCCCCCTGGTGGTTTCCACACGAAAGTCAATTCCCAGCCATCCCACATCTTGTAGTTTTGTTCCTCTCGATTCCAATGAGCCATTACACCGAGAGGTTCCTCCAAATAATGTACCCAAAATGACCTCTATCTTCGAATTCCATTAACTTAGGCTCAAAATAGTCAAAATCATGGAAATCGGCTCTAATTGCACGTAAAACCAAAGACAACCTATAAGGAATGGCTCATAATGATGGAAACAGCCACGATCACAACAATGCAAGTTGTATCCACAATGCCTCTCAAATACCCCCATACTCATTCTAGCAATCTATCCGCTACTTTGTCATCATAAATCACTGGATGATAAACCCAAAGGACATTACAGCCCTCCCTCAGCAGAAAATTGTTTGTCCTCGCTAACACCCAAATCCTAAGTAAAATACTCAGATCCCATGTCCAATTGTGGATACATAGTAGAACCCAACTAACGATGAATCAATAGCACACTCCACCTCGATCCCATCAGGAAGTGAACTCCGCAATACCTATGAAGAATTAGTCCCCGAAGATATCTCTCAACCCCTGCGGAACCCTCCTTCATCAATTCACGGCCTCACTCTCCTCCTTTAATGAGTCCACCCTCCAAATTTCTACTGCTAAGATCTGGTACACTGCCTCCATCAATTTCTCATGATGATACCTGAATGAGGTGCTGCAAGATCTCCGTGAGGCACACTCAAGTGTTGTGCTAAATGGAGAGTTAGAATAAATTTCTCCTACAATGGTCCACTCTCCCCTGCCAACAATGAATCAGCCAATCCCTCGCAATCCTTAGGGTCCTATGCTAATCCTTATGTTTCCATGATCCTCCTCACGTGATGTTGCACTACTGGGCCCACGCATTGTTTGTCCTCATATACATAAGGCAAGGATCCTCTTTGTCGGGATCCTCAAGCTGAAATACCTGTGGCAATTGGACATGTTGTCCAAAAGTTGTATCTGTATAGGCATCTCTGTTGAAGAAGTACCTATCCAAACATCTCATGCCCTATCATGATGATCAAGAGGGAAGAAAAGGTCTCACTTCCATAAGGACAAGTGCATCACACCCACTCCAAACCAACCTAAGGTGGAGTGTGGGGCTCCTTCTCAAAAGCAATTGGTCAGCCATGTAGCGAAACATCCTGGTCACCAAGTGAACTCTGGATCCCATGGAAAACTTGAAGTTTATCACTTCCAATCTCTGCTAACTGCTCCTGTGATGGTCTGATCACTGTCGAAAGCCCTTGGCGCTCATTTGTAATCTCCTTGTCTATGATGCTCACCATCACACACCAAGTCTCAAATGTCTTTCTAACACGGTCCACCTTTGACCTTTTGTATGTCGTAAAAGTAATCCTTTCATATAGTCTCAGCCTACTCTACTTCCATGTTCCTAGCCATGGCCTATTCCTCCTCATGTTGCTATATATGATAAAAGTGTCAGGACATGCTACTAGAAACATTCCGTAGCCCACCAGACCCTGGGAGGTGTCAAATGCTTCTTACCCTTACCCTACACCTATGATCGTCTCTTACAAGCACCTGCGTAACCGTGAGTAACGCTATGCCTTCCCTAATGGGTGTGGGTTTCTCGTTCCTCCCATCATGGGGTTCAACCTAAGGGTCATGAATTTCTTCCCTTGCCCTGAGCCAACCCCCAATCTTCTTTTGTTCCAAACTAGGATTTTATAGGATAGAACCATTGGAAATGTTATGAGCCCTTTGAAATTATTGATGGTTTTATATTCCCTTCACACTCCTCAATCCTATAAATAATATCCATCTTATTGAAACTCTGCTAATCTAATCGGGTCGGTAGGAATCTAAGTTCTATACTTTCAACGTAATGATCCCAAGCCATTATGAAATGATCATCATCGCTTTGGTGTTCTTCAAAACTTCTATTTGGAGTGATGTATTTCACAAACACTTTGTTGATCTTACCTTTTAGGATGTGTTTATATGTGTGTATGCAGCAAAATAACAAAAAAGAGATAAATTCATAAATATAATTTCAACCATATGTACAAGAGATGTATACAAGACAAAACATCTCAATTCTTTATTCATAAAATAGAGAAACTGCTACAATGAAGATGAAGCCGCATCTAGAATGCCTAACATTACAAAAGATAACAATGTGATAAAGGAGTTGCTACAAAATGCTCCTGTTAATACAAAATATGCCTCCAAATGATGAATGAGAAATGAAGATCAATACAAGCATCTCTGAATGCCAAACTCTCCACTAAGAATGTCATGCTCCAATAGAAGGTCGAAACCTCAATAACTCCTACTGTTGCTAAAAGTGTCCATTAACCCTAATAAATATGCCAACCCATTGATCAGATGGTGGGTGAACAAACCTGTGGACCGGACTCCAAGATCCCTCTCTAATCTCAGAGATCTGAAATCCCCACTCATCGGTAAAATTCTAATCGGATGATCAAACTCCTAGATAATTTGGCCTCATTTAAAGTGTCCAATCACCCTAATAAATATGCCAATTGATAGGACGGATGGTAAGAACAACCTAAAAGTGGACCTAATCTCTAAGACCCTCTCTAATTCCCCGATCTTGAAATCCTAATCAATGCCGTGCCCCAATCGATATCTAAATGACTAGGATAATTCGGCCTCAAAGGAGGCCTCCAAATGCTCTTAAAATATCCAAGAATATAGATTAGGATTTTGCAAATGAGAACTCTGCTCAGATCTCAAATAATTGCTAGATTCTTAGATCTAGCTATTCTCCAAATAATGGTGCTCTCCCCTTGGGAAAACGTCCAACTCTCAATACAAATCAAACCTCCACTGAAATACCTCCAGAAACCACCAAGAATGAGATGCCAAGACACTTGAAGGAAACTCCAATACCTGAATTCCCTCAATCCTCTTCAACTAGACTTAATCCCTCAATGAATGGTACCCCTTGTCGGAAAACCCCTAACCGGTGCACCTCTCTCTATCTCGCAAGAATAAGCGTTCCGGCGAATCCTCCCTAAACCGAAAGTAGATCTAGAATCCAGAATGGTGTGGGAGGAGTATTTCATCCCCAATACCAACTGTGGAACAAGGTGAGTGGAAATTTCACCACTAATTTTCTCACAATGGTTTGTACAAAAAAAACCCCAAAATTTTTAAAAAAAAAAAAAAAAAAAAAAAAAAAATAAAAAATAAGATCATACATGAATGCCTGAGAAAAGGCCCTTGCCTTTCCTTTATACTTTTTCGGCCACCTTGTCCCTCCAAAGTGAACTACGATATACTTAATGAATGAATTAATAAACTAATTTGAATTAATTAATTAACCTTTTACCTTTGAAAAACTTCCTTTATCTCTCCTTGCAGGGCCTACCTAAAGTCAATTTAGCCATCCCATCCTCAGAAAGTTGTTCTCCCAATTCCAATGAGCTATTACACCTGAGGCCCTCCAAGTAATGTGCCTGGTAAAATGACCTCTCTCTGAATTCCATTGACTTCTATAGCTCAAATAGTCACCATGGAAATCGGCTCTGAATGCAATCTAAACCAAAGCTTCTCAATCCTCGGTGTTGAATGGCTCATAATGATGGAACATGATCACCGCAAGTTGGACCCCAGACAATGCCTCTCAAATGCCCCCGTGACTCGCCTAGCACCCATCCGGGCTACCGCACCCATACCCTGTGATGATGTCCCAAAGTGGGAACACATTAGCGCACCCAAGGTTTCAAAACGATGGATGTTGATGAAAGCCTATACGGTTCAAAGTTTCAATGATCAAATACACTCGAAATTTTAAGACATATGTTGCTAGCTTTTGGCTTCACGATGGATTGGGTAGAATGGAACTTAAACCTAGTATCTATGGCCTTCTTTTCCATTTTAGTGAATGGGTCTCCCTCAAAAACTTTCAACCCTTCCCTGGGGCTTCGTTAGGGTGACCCTCTTTCCTCTTTTATGTACATCATCCTTGTTGAGGGCATGGGCCGCAACCTTACCTAAGATAAAAGGGAAGGGGAAATTAAAGGTATTAATCTGCATTCCTTAGAAGAGGCATATCCCATCTTCAATTTGTGGATGATACCTTATTAATGGGTCTACCCAATGTTAAAGAAGCTCATGCCTTCAATAGGATTTTTTAACTTTTTAATCAGGCCTCTGGTACCCTCATCAATATGGAAAAATCCCAAATTTTCTTCTTTAACACCCCCTTGTAGATTTTAACCTAGTGCAATATTTACTGCA
The DNA here is from genome assembly GCA_010110895.2 of Picea sitchensis. NCBI lineage: Eukaryota > Viridiplantae > Streptophyta > Pinopsida > Pinales > Pinaceae > Picea > Picea sitchensis. Next base: position 196,984 of record SNQJ01S0005617.1, read on the forward strand.
AACATATTTTCAATAAAAGAACAGAAAAGATACAATGGAAAATACAAACATTACATAGAGATTTTCCCCTGGAAACCTAAACCGAGAAAACTAGCATATTCTATATTCATTCATAGCGATACATTGTTTACAACACAATATACATATAGGAGCCAACGACATCCAAAACCCTAACCCAATGACCTGGATTAGTCAACAACCCTAGTTCCTTAACCGGAAATAGAAAACCATCGGCAAAAAACCATGTGCCAAAAAACCACCCAACAATGGACACGAAAATCTAGGCAACACGGAAAACAAGGCAAAAATGTGACACGTTTCCCAAAGAATATAACACATACCCAACACCCCTTTCTGGTCTGGAGAAATCTAGCGCTCCGTCTAGGTTTTCAACCCACTTCTCTCTTGTCTAAATACTTTGGGGTTCCCCTCCTTGCCAAGTCCCTCCACAATCCCTCATGGGAAGATATCATAGCCAAACTGGAAGCTAAACTAACCAGCTCGACCTATCACTTCATATCTCTTCCAGGAAGGATCCTCCTGGTCAAATCAGTCCTCTAGGCTCTCCCCTTGTATCTCTTCTCTCTCTTAGCTGCCCCTAAGAAGTTTCTCAAGAAGATAAGGGCTCTACAATGTTCGTTTCTGTGGGGGGGTGCAACAAAGGAAAAAAATGGGTGTTTGTGGCCTGAAAAAACCTATGCAAACCTAAATACATAGGCGATATAGGTATAAGGGAACCTCAATCCATAAGACAAGACATGGTTGCAAAAATATGGCAGAGATGGATGAAAAAACCAAATACGATGTGGGAAAAGTTGTGGAAAAATAAATATCCCCTCCAGACTCCCAAAGAGGATCTGATTCAAGCCGACGGGGATAGGGCAGGGTACTCTGGTACAACAACAATGCTTCTGGGAGGTGCATAATGGTCGCTCAACCCTTTTTTGGGATGACACCTGGGACCAACTTCCCATCTTGGGGCACATGGAGAAGCTACAAAATTTTAGACAGGAAATGGAACATGTAGGGTGGTCCAAAGTGTACCAGTATTAACAAAGTAATCAGGAAAGGATAAACCCCCTATGTGAATACCTGGAAACCTCTTGAGAATTGGTCAATTCAGTGGTTAAAGGACACAAGAAGGATAATGCAGACGGATATGTTGGAATGACAAGTAGAAATTCGAGAAGGTGAAGATATTATCAGGTGGGGGAAAATAGAGGACGACAATTTTTGTGTGAAAGACGCCTACATCTCAGCAACGGACATAAAGGAGGACCAATGACAACCAATCTGGGGGAAGGTATGGAATTCAACCATTTGGCCCAGTATCTCTTATTTCCTCTGGCTGGTGGCTAGCAAGAAGATCCTGACCTGGGATCGCCTTCTTCGTAGAGGTTTCTTTGTCCCCTCCAAGTGTATCCTCAACTCAGAAGAGGGGAAAACTATGGACCACTTGTTCAGTTCTTGCAAGTTCACGACCTAGCTTTGGGACATAGGATATGTTTTATTTAGAAAAATGGGCCTCCAGAGCCATGATATCCCAGAAACGAAAGAGGCATGTAGCAACACCATTTTTGTCAACCCTATCCTAAATAGATCCTGGGAGACATTCCCAACATTTCTCATATGGAATGCCTGGAAAGAAAGAAACAAGGGGATTTTCAAAGAAAAAATCCTTACCGATACCCAACTCTAGGAAATCATTTGCTCCAATGTGCAGGATTCCATCGCAACAACTACATAGATGACCTAGGAATTAAAGATGGAAGCACATGGGGTCCATGTTTTTAAAAACTGAAATTTTGGACCCTGTGTGAAGAAAAAGTAGACAGGGACGAAACCTTCTCTAGCACACATAAGAGATCAATGGGTACCCCCCAGGAGTGTTTCCTCAAAATGAATTTTGACGAAGCTTCCAAAGAAAACCCGAGTGATGTGGGGGCAGGGGGATTTTTAGAGATCATAGGGGAGAGATGAAACTCGTGTATGCCTCCAACCTTGGGACCACAACGAGCAATATTGCGGAAATGGCCGACCTTCTTCGAGGACTCTTGATTGCTCAGGAGCAAGGATTCCATGACCTAGTGGTGGAAGGAGACTCCTAGTTACTCATCTTGGCTCTGAGGAAAATCATGAACGGTGTTCCTCCAGATAGGGTCTCGAGTCATTAGCGTCTGAGCCATGGTCTTGTTGAAATAGGTCATATCACAAAGTCTATGGTTGCCATGATCCCTGAGTTGGTTTGGCGTAAGGCCAATTCCATGGCTGATTGTATGGCCAACATTGTTGTCATATTTCTAGGTCAACATTAGATCTAGACGGAGGGGGACCCATTTCCAGATAGGATGAGAGTACACCTGGAGCATTGTCGACAAATGGATTCAGCCAAAGTGGGGGTCCGGACACTTGATGAGATGACGACATCAGATGAAGGGAATCTGACACCCAAGGCATGCAGAGAGGATAGTTGGCCCAACACTCTCATGCTTAGGTGGGGGAAGGGTACGGTGCATGTCGTTTGGCATGCACGACTTTAGCCTGAGGGGTGGTAGAGGACACCCTACAATGTTCTACATTATGGTCAAGCATGGGAAGAGAAGGTTCCCTCTCAGGGCAGGTACTTCACATTTATTGCCAAATCAGGCGAAGGATCGACAACGAGCTCGGGAGAGATATACATGATTGCAAATTTGTGGGTTCATGATGGTGAGTTGTCCAACACACAGGTGGGGAGGTTATATTTATAATTCGCTTGATTTGAATCCCTATAATGTTGAGGAAAAAACTTCCAGGAGAGGTAGAACATTACTTATCTTCAAAGATATGCTCTCTCTGTCAAGCAATACCCTGTAAATCCTCAATCTTCATAGAGAGACCAGTTTCAGAGAGATTAAAGGTACGAGGATGGCTCGCCTTTGGAAAAGGACTTGGCTAAAGGCAAATTTGCGGAAAAAAATGACAAAGAAGCCTCTTCATCGAGAGGCCATACTCGATCCATGCAGGCGGAAAGAGATGTAGCAGCGATAGAGGAAAGATATTGGGGATTTTTCTCTGATGAGAAGATCTAGACAATAGAAGGTCTAGAAGACTTAGTCAAGGGGCAACGTAAGGACCTCCAAGATATAGAGATTATTGCTAAAGTTGGGGACTAGGTGAGAGACCAAGTCCATTCCAAAACCAAGGACGCTAGATACTTTCGGTTGTTAGAAACATATTGGATGGTAAAGGCCATAGTCGATGAAGCCTGTAGTGCTCTTATTTAATTATAACCATTAATTTAGAACAGAATAGTAAATTAAAAATTTACTATTAATTCGCTTAATCTAGCACATTCAGTCCAATATTTCCATAAATAAAATTCACTAACAATTTACATACCTCACTCTGA
>SNQJ01S0005617.1:204510-239947 GCA_010110895.2 Picea sitchensis
TTTTTTCCCGGGGTTGTTTTAAGGTAATTTTTCAGTGTTATTTTCTTTGAAATCTGGTGATGAATGATTAGATATGTAGGTTTGAGTGGTTAAGTTTGTATAATCCGAATATTCCAGAGATTTTCAACACGTTAAATCTATTTATACATTCAGAAATACAATTTAAACAATAAAAAATAACCATTTTATCCCAATTTAAAGTCTGCTTTATCTTTTGTGCAGCCTGTTGACCTCCAGCTTTGTAACTTGAAAGCTCCCAAATGGGTTCAGAATGAAGGGATAGCCTCATACTTTCCAACTCAAAAGGAGGGTGGATGAGGAGCAATCAAGTCGCCTTGCTTTTCCAAGTTAAATATGGTTGTTGGTTAAAACTATTTTGAAAGTTAGTTTTTCAAGGAGTTTTGACCAATTTTAAGATGATCTATATCTTTTTTTTTCTTTTTTTTTAAATATAGGAAAAACAAAACCTATCAGATATGGGGTGATGTGAGTGCCTTTACTACGTTCTCATAAATGAAGTGATGTGAGTGCTCCATACTAAAAGTTCTCAAAATCTTCCTGTGCAATAGGTAGAGATTTCTTTAAAAATAATTATTTTACATTTTTAAAAGTAAGTTTTTATGGTAAGCTAAATAGAAGGTTTATTACTTCTTTTTCATAGTTTTTTGAGAGTTTTTCAGTGTGTTGAATCCATTTCTGCATTTAAAATTAGATTCTGAATAACAACTTAACAACAAAAAAATAATAATTTGTATAAATTTATATTGTCAAATTCCAATTAAAAAAATCATTTTGTAAAACAACTAATATAAAAAAAAGTCAAAATAAAAAATCATATGAAAAGTGTACAATTCCACATGATAGATTTTGAACTTAGTGCAAGTTCAAGTGGTCTCTTCACCCTATTATCATCACACACTTGTTTTCGGCCTCCAATATTAAAAGTGTCACTCTAGGATAGTTATTTTTCTTCATGAACTTAGTCATTATTCTTTGTACCGTCATATTAACCTTTTGCACTACATTTCTTACAATTCGATGGATTAATTTTAATTTTTAGTGAACATTAATATATAAATTAAATTAAAAAAACATCATTCATATTTCTTATAATTTGATGGATTAATTTTAATTTTTAGTGAACATTAATATATAAATTAAATTAAAAAAAACATCATTTAATGGTGTTATAAAGGTTAATGGGTCTTCAATATTTCTTATAGGTTTTTTTTCCCATGAAAAATTAACTCAATTTTATATAGTGTATAAAATCTTTTACATCACATTGACAGACAAACAGTCCAATACGAAATGTACAGACAGTCAGATCGGTAATAATCCCGTTGAGTTCGGTCCGGCAGCAACGAGAGAACAATCAGATCCACGTCAACAGGAATGGCATCAAGGCCGTTGACCGTCCCATGGAGTGAGCACGATCCAATCGGTAACGCCAATTCACCACCTCCAGCCAATGACAGGCGGATGTTCAGTATGATGAGGCAAAGTTCAACTCCATGAACAGAGAAGAAAGTTGACGGAGGGATACACCATCCGATAGTCGACATACACAACATACACGTCGACATACACAACAGATAGATGACCAGAGACGCCTCCACCAACCTCCTGGCAGCAACGGACGGATACACAGAGGGAGTGACAATGTACAGCGCCGCATCACAGTGAAGGAAGGAGACGGTGGGTAATATCACCCACCAGACCACCGAGACAGCAACAATGCAAACGACCGATACAAAATCACCGAACCCAGGTCTGTAACCAGATCACAGCTGGTTCAAGACCCAAGGCGAGTCCGAGCAGAGAACCTGGTCAAGATTCAAAAAGGTTAAGAGTGGAGGTAGGGCTCTCCTGGCCATTGTCGCAGTGTAACAAGTAGAGTCTGCCCACTTCATGTTTGAGAGCTCTTTTGGATAGAGCATCCGCCTCCGAATTAAAAGATCTGGGGAGATGTCGGAAGGTGATGTCGGAGAAGGAGCTAGCCAGCAGTTGTGTTTTGAGTTTCCAGCCTTCCACATGGCTCGAATGGAGATCACACTTGCGATTGATCCAGTCAATGATGACTTTGGAGTCACCAATGACCCGTAAATGATCAAGAGACCAATAAGAGGCGAGCAGGAGAGTCACCCAAAGACCAAGCAATTCGGCCTTTGTATTGGAGCCCCTGCCACAGCAAATATACCACTTGGTTGTCCGCTCAGGATGCATCTTGAATATGCCTCCCGCACCACTGCAGAGGCCTGTGGATTTGGCCGCTCCGTCAAAAAAAGCCACTGTGTGGCCAGCAGGCAAGGTGAGATCAACCGATTTGTGAAGAATCGGATTGATAGAGGACTGTTGCCAGTTGAAGGAAGAAAGTGCTCTGTAGCAAACTGCCCGATAGGAAGGAGAGATGTCTTCAAATAAAGTCTTATTTCATTCAATCCATAAGTGCCAGCAAACATAAACTGCCAGAGAAGGGGGCGCTGCCAAGTCAAAAGTCCAGGTGGCAAAACACTCCGAGAAGGAGGCACCAGTCCAATGGAAAGGAAGAGAAAGCTGATGTAAAATGTGTAGCCAAACAGTCTGGGCAAAATTGCAGTGTAAAAACAGATGGTGAATATCCTCTGTGCCTTCTCTTCACAAAACACATTGCCCAGGACCATATCTACCTTTCCTTTGTAGATTCTCCCAGGTGAGGAGTTTATCGCTGGCCCCAAGCCAAAGAAATAATTTGTATTTAATAGGGATCTGCCAGGACCAGATCCGAGTGAGCCAAGTTGGCAGGACAACGGTCACCCTGTCTGTAAGAAGAGCAGTATAAACATTTTTAGCTGTGACGGATCCAGAGCCATCGCCCCCAACCCAGGTGAGGGTGTCACGGCCATCTGTGAGGGAAAGACCCAAACATTTAAGAGCAGTCGTGTAGGAGTCTAACTCCAATGCCAGGGGTCCTTCTAGGGCCAAGTCACTGCTATGGAGCCAGCGGTCTGGAAGGGGAGAGGCAGCAGATTCAATTTTTAAATGTGCAAGATAAAGAATATCGAGAGACAGCAGTTTGGATCTAAGCTGCAAAGATAGTAACGAAGTGTCATCAAGGCCAATGAGCTTGTCCCTGCCTAGTTTAATTTCAATGCCCGAACCCGGACACCAACGGAGCCAGTGCAGAATGACCTACGAAGAGGAGACCAATCCCTTCCAAAATGGCGAGGCCCAGCTTTGAGATAGATGAGCTTGACGAATCCAAAGGGAGAGTGGTTTGGTACCGAGATATTTAGCCATGATGACCTGATGCCAGTGGGATTTAGAGGTTAACGCTCGCCAGAAGGAGCAAGCCAGTAGCGCCAAGTTGAAAGTAGTGAGATTTTTTAATCCCCAGTCGCCTTCCCGCTTAGGTTGAGAGAGAGTTTGCCACTTACAAAGGTGATAATGGCGGTTCCCTGCAAAGTCGTTCCATAGAAATTTGAAAGAAAGTTTGCGGAGCTGTGAAAGAATTTTAGCAGGGATTTTTTCCAAGAGCATCTAGTATATAGCCAAACTTTGTAGAACTGAGTTAACCAGGATGAGGCGTCCCTCGAGAGACAACCATTTGTAGTACCAGAGACCTATTTTCCTTTCAAATGTGGACACCAGCCATGTCCAGTCAGTGGCCTTTGCAGCTCCCAATTTGAGGTTATAACCCAAGTATCTAAAGCCCAAGGAAAGATCTAGATAGGAGCAAGGGAAGGATCCTTGTAGGGTAGATAATTCCATCTCTGTAAGACCCCAAAAATGGATAGTGGTCTTATTAGGATTGATAGACAGCCCGGAAGCAAAGCAGAAGTGTTGTAAAATGCCCAAAAGTGTTGTCCAGTCCGTTGCATCAGCTTTGGAAAACAAAAGAATGTCATCCACAAACATTAGGTGGATGATCTTGAGGAAGTTAGTGATCTTGATACCAGTGATGCGGTGTTCGGCTACATTTTTTGATAAGAGGAGGCTCAGCCCTTCCAAAACAATGATAAAAAGGTACGAGATAGGGGGCATCCCTGCCGGAGCCCCCTTTCACACTTGAAGAAGCAGGAGGCTTCCCCATTAACCAGAACGGAGAGATTGGTGCTAGTGACATAGGTCATTATCCAGTTTGTAAAATGAGTGCCAAAACCAACCGAGTGAAGGATGAGTCTAAGGAGGTCCCAGTTGATACTGTCAAATGCCTTTTTGAGGTCGATTTTCATGACCAAATCTTTTTGTTTTTTCTGAGATATGTTGTGTATGCACTCATGAGCCACCCCAATGGCATCATGAATCCGTCGGCCCTTGAGAAAGCCGTGTTGTTCTGGCGAGAGATGTTTTTCCAGGACAGGTTTCAAGCGAGAGGAGATGACTTTAGAAGCAAGCTTGTAAATTAGGTTACACAGAGAAATCGGTCTGAACTCATTGAAGGAAGAGGGGAGGTCAGTTTTTGGAATTAATGCCAGAAAGGTGGAGTTGATACTGCTGGAAATTTTGCCTTTCTTGCGCACATCCTCTACCATTGATAAAAGATCAGGTGCAACAAGATCAAAAAAGGATAGGAAGAATTCGGACGTCCATCCGTCGGGCCCCGGACTTTTTTCTTTTTTAAGAATAGATAGGATATGCTTAATCTCTGACAGGGTAACCGGTTTGAAAAGTTCCACTGCTTCAGAATCAGAAACATACCTTGAGAAGAGACTGGCGATGGAAGTTTGGGCCGGCAAGTTTGACTCTTGTTTAGTCTTATAGAGATTTTCAAAGTGCGTGGCCGCTGCAAAACTGAGCGCCTCTTGACCGCGGATGGTCCCCTCAGAGGCAAGGTCCATCGACCAGATGAGCTTTTTATTTCTGTTGATGTTAGCCACCTTGTGGAAAAACTTGGTGTTTGAATCACCCCATTTCAGCCATGTCGCCCAACTTCTGAGCCGCCAGCATTTTTCATCTTCTAGAAGAATAGAATTTCTATCATGCTCCAATGCTTTGAGGGTAGACTCGTCTTCCGGAGATAGGGCCGTAGTGGTAGAGTTTTTTATGTAGGACAATATCTCTTGTTCTAATCTGATTAAATCAGCCGCCGCTTCAGTCTTTTTTACTTTTATCCAAGATTTAGTGTGCGCTTTGAGGACTGTTAATTTCCAGACGAGTCGAGATTGTGGATTGGGATCTTGATGGAAACGCAGATCGTTCCAGATTTGAGTAACCAGGGTGGCGTAATCAGAGGATTCGGCCCAATGTTGATTGTATTTAAATGGAAAGGGTTTGAGACGAACGATGAGGTTAAGGGTGAGTATGATGGGCGAATGATCGGAGAAGAAAGGAAGGGCAAGTCCAGGTGTAGGATGAGCAGAGGGGGTGAATAAGGTTTCAGAAATAAGGAAACGGTCCAGCCTGCTGGCCACGGCCTCCGAGCCTCTTCGCCCATTGCGCCAGGTAGGGACGAGATTGAGAGGCTTGATATCAATCAGGTTAAAAGCCTTGAAGAGGTCTCTATAAAAGTAGTTGCCACTAGTTGTAGAAGTAGCCAAGCCCCAATGTTCGTCCGGAGAGAATGTAATATTAAGGTCGCCTCCCAAGATGAGATTGGGGAGGGATAAAATCCCGCTGCTAGCAAGTTGAGTCCAGAAGAGTGCTCTGTCCTGATACGGCCCGTAGACGTTTAAGAGTGCCAGGTCCTGGTTAGTAGCAAAGCTGTTCCCAATACATAAGATTCCTCCACAAGTTAAGTAAGACTTGAATTCGAAGAGCGTCGGATCCCACGCCACCAGCATACCTCCAGAGCTGCCAATAGAGCTTAATGCAGCAGTGATCCAATGGGGACGGAAACGATGGATGAAATATCTGGCAGAGTGGTCAGTTGATAGTGTTTCTTGTAGGAAGATGACTTTAGGTTTAGTTTGTTCTAATAAATGTCGGAAGGAAGCAACCTTGGGGGTGCCCCGGATCCCCCGTATATTCAGTGAGAGCACTATCATTACTTAGAGCGGGCTAAGGCCTTCAATGCTCTAAGGGGCTTTCCGTCTTGAGAGTTGTCTGCAGAGACAGCAGGTGGAATAGTCGATTCTGCCTTCTTTCTTCTAGCGCTCCTCGTCTGAAGGGGGGAGAGCTCAGTTCCTATGCCACGTGACCAAGTGAAGGATTTAGGCTGTGGCTCAATGGGATGAGTTGAAGACGTGCCCGCTTCAGAGGTGGAGGAAATAATCTCTTTGCCATGGTATAGGGGAAGTTGTAAGGAGGAGTCAGGGGTAAAACGGGCAGAAAGGGAAGGGCTAAGTGCTTCCAAGAGAGAGGTTTCATCCTCAATAGGCTGATTAAAGCCAGGGGGAAGGGGGAGGTCGGCATAAGTAATTGGAGAGGGAATGGGTGTGGGGGAGGGGGTAGGGGAAGCAGGTAAAAGGGGTGAAGAATCCAGAGTGGAGGGTGGAGAGTTATCGAGTGGTAATGCCGGTGAGAGAGTAGGGGATGGCTTGGCTGCGGAGGAGGGAGGCTTGGGCTGTGTGGGTGGAGCAAGCCAAACAAAATCCTTTACAAGGAGCTTTTCGTTTTCTGTGAGAGATGAGAATAGAGTGGGGAAAAGTTGGGCGAATTTGGTCAGAGAGTCCGGTTGCTTGGGGCAAGGCTGATTGCTTAGATCGAGGGGGACCTCAAGAAAGTCTAGGGCAGGGTCTGTCGACTGGTAGGCAGGAGGATTGAGATACAAGTCTTCCGATTCATCCAAGAAAGTAATAGCAGGCTTACCCGGGCACGAGCGGCGAAGGTGTCCAGTCTCACGGCAACGGGTGCATCTGAAGGGAATGCCGAGGTAGTCAAGCTGCTGGTGGATCTTTCTCCCACGCCATTCAATCTCAAGAGTGTCAGGCAGACCCTTTGAGATGTCAATCTCGACCAGTACCCTGCCCAGTAGTCTTGTGGATCCCGAACGAGAGGATGTGTCCACAGAGATCGTCTTTCCCAAAGAGTTCCCGATTGCTCTGAAGGCTTCCTCGTTCCAGAAGTGAAGAGGGAGACCTGGGAGCAGCACCCAAAGATGACGAAGCAGGAAATAATCATTTTCTGGGTTGAACTCCAAACGCCAGCATTTGAGCATGAGGCTACTGCCTCCAAAGACCCAGGAGGAGGAGAGGATCAGCGAGGCGTCTTCAGGAGTTCGAAGGGTGAAACAGAGCCAACCCTTTTTGAGGAAGTGTACCTCCGGAGCATAGTCAAGTAGCGGGAACTAATTTTGATTGATCCACTCCTCCAGTGGGGGGGAGCTCAGGCTTTTATAAGAAATGCGGTCGACCAGTGTGCAGGAGGACATTTTGCATAAGTTTTCCAGACCAACTCCGTCGCCCAGAACTAAACGCCTGATTTTAGTGTTGGCTTTCCAAGCCTTTCGGCCAGTGAGGGATGTTTGTTGGGGAATAGAATCATGTAAGTGCACCGGTCTGGTCGGTCTGTTAGATGTAGGAGGTCTGTCAGAGGTCAAAGGGGGTCTCGGGAGGTTACACAAGGAGGACGTTGTGCGGCCAATGCCAGTGGAGGATGCCAGGGGGGGGAAGTCAGAGTTTAAAAAGGTTTTGGTAGGAAGAGACGGAGCGTCGTGAATCAAAGAGTCTATTTTTTCCAATATGCCCTCCTGGCTCCAAAAGAGGTCATCAGCGGGAAAAGAGGGGGAATCGGTCAGGGAGGCCATGTGATAAGGCTGGGGGACCACACCGGCCCACTACACAGTGCCGAGAGGGAAGCTGTGTGGGGGAACGAACAATGAACAGGCTGGCACCGGGAAACGGTCTCTATCAGGCGCAGAGGGATAGAGAACAAGGCGACAAGGGAACCCAGTGGCAGACAGTCCGAAACTGATCGATAAAAGTGGAAACAAAAGACAGGGTCCAAGGAACGATACAGAGGGCAAGTGCAAGTATAATAAACAAAGCAGTATACCTTTGTCAGACTTTGTGCAGTGGGAGATCACGTGTTCGGTATTTCCACTGGAGCTACAGACAGTAAGGAAAACGCAAGTGAGATAACTATGCAAGTAGCCAGTCTGTCGACGAAACAGTGATCCACAGGAGCTTCAGACACACTGGAGGGTCAATGCGTGAAGCTACCAAACTGCCAAGTTGCGTTAGACAATGCAGGTGGTCAATGGATGAGAGTCGTCACCGAGGGAACCAGAGAAGAGATACAATAGTGTTGGGCGGTAAGATGCAGTGGAGTGCAGGTTCAAAATCCTGTAATCGCCCGCCATTTCCCCCCATTCTATTCGTGTATTTATTTAATAACTACTTAAGCCAACGACAATGGAATAACTTTATCAATGGTTGTGTATAAGGAAGTTTTAACTTTAGAAGTTTGATCATGTATGGATCAAAGTGAAAGATGAGTGTTTTGAGAATTACTAGGTATGGTTAACGTTCAAAAAACCAATTGTAAATATGAAACTTTGAAGATCAGTTTTTGTCCCATTTTTGCGTTAAGTTATTTTGATTTTTCTAACCATTGGAAACATCTTACAAAAGTTTATTAGGAGTGGGATAAGCGACACTCATACCGCCCCACTTATCCAATGAAAATTGGCCCTAAATTTGGTAGGAATTATGTTGAAAGTTAGAGCCCCACCTCTGTGTTGGGAACTTTGCCCCTAACAATTTTGGCCAATTTTAAGACGACTAAGATCATCAGATTTTCTAAAAAACAATGGAAAAAGGTGAAACTTTGACTCGTTGAAAAAAACACCCTCTCTGGAAATGAGGTGATTTGAGTGCCCCATATATAGTCCCTATTTATTGTTGTGAATTCAAGACATGATAAACAATATGTACCTCTTAGAAGACTAAACATTGTTTTGAGGTTCTAACAAGTCTGATACAATATTGGGGGTTTTGACCTATTTAGTAGTCATTTAAACCATCTCACTCATCCATCTATCTCATATCATTCATCCATTTATTCATAATCTTAGTAAACTACATCCATCCATAGCCCTTAAAACATAGATGAGTTGATATATATACTAGTATATAAATTAATATATATCCTAATGTGTATATTTAAAATATACATGCATATTAACATATACATATACAACATATATACATTGATATATCATGACATAAAGTAAATGTATATGGAAATGAATCCTAAAAACTAGATATATGATTCAAACCAGCAAACGAAAATGCAATGCATATTCTCTTATTCCTCACTTTTTCATTAATATATATGATTATTAATTGTATATGTAAATTATTTTTCATGGTACATAGTTGTTGATATTCACATGTACACTACTATTACACAATGCCCTCAATCTCAACATTAGTATGTTTTTGTTAGCGCCTTAGCTGTAGTCCCAACAATTGATGCCTTTCTTCATTGCAGGAATCTCAGTGCATTGAAGGATGAGTGCGAGGTCATTGACTCCCTACCTCCTTCCACACACCCCAACAATAAACTCATTTGCAATATGAGTCCAAGGATAGGAGAAGACGAGGACATGAAACTCCATCAATGAGTTTCATTAGAATAGGATGTAGAGACATCCCAACTAATAAAATCCCTAAATTCAAATGTCATTCCACTTGGAAGAGGAGAGGTGGCAAGCGCTATGGGTTATTTGGTGCAAGAATGTGTCAAATGAACTCAACCAAATCACTAGAGCTACTAGTACAAGCAAAAAATAAACAATACTAATGTGTGGCTGAGCAACACTAAATTAATTGCTTTCCTTAACATGCAAATAATGGAAATGTAGAGAGAAGCCTAAAGTGAACCTTCGAAGAAGATTCTTAGTGAATTGATTATAAGTCTGGAGCAAGACAAGGTGGATTGAATTGAGAAAGCCTCTATGAATCTACAAACAACAATAATAAAACAATCAACACTACAAAACACTCTAAATAACACTAACTTGTATGGTTAGTATTCAATTCAATTGGAAAACATGTTAGCTTTAGGGGTTATTCCGAAAGTGTTTACACCATGTTTGGGGGTGCTTCATGAGATTTGGGTAAATGGTGTATGACGCTACAAGGAAAACACCTTCTAGTGGAGGTTTTTGTGGAATCTCCCAAAAAAATCCCCCCCTTGCTTGTTTATAGTATAGGTTACTAGTGGAAGAAAACAATTGAAGGTTTTAGTGGAGGGTTATTTGTTGGTGTGCTTAAATTGTATGAAGTGCATTGGTGTACCTATATATGCCCCATTGTTTCATTAAATAACTAGGTTAATTCATGATAAAAATATTGGTTTACTTTAATTTTAAACGTACTCTAATTGGTGCGCTGAAAACTTATAAGTAGGTGGAAACATAAAGATGGGTAACACTTTTTAGAGTGAGGCATGGAGAAGGATGGTAAAATATTTGTTTGGCTAGTGGAGGTTTTTTCCAAATCTCCCAAAACAATTCTCCCCTTGCATGTTTATAGCATAGGAAAACAATCGAAACTTTTAGTGGAGGCATTTTTGTTGGTGCGCTTAAATTGTATGAAGTGCATTGGTGCGCCTATATATATGGCACATTGGTGCATTAAATAAATAGGTTAATTCACGATAAAAAATATTGGTTTACTTTAATTTTAAACATACTCTAATTGGTGTGTATGACACTTATAAGCAGGGGAGAACACAAAGATGGATAGCACTTTTTGGAGTGAGGCACGGAGAAGGATTGTAAAATATTTTTTTTTTGCCGAGAGAAAAGTAAAAAAAATAAATTATTGGCAAATAATTTTATAATTTCTCAACTAAGAGTTTTCCTGAGTTTGACTCGAGTTAATCATTTCTTGGCCAAGAGTTTTAGTCTACACAAAAATTTATTGGTCAAAAGATTGTTTTTTGTATTGGAAATTGAAACTTAAAAAACTCTCAAAGACATCTCTTGAGTGAGAGTTTAGATTCTTCACTCACTTTCTCGTTGGAGAGTTTAGATTCTCCACCCACTCTCTTAGTTGAGAATTTAAATTCCCAACCCAATTTCTCAGTTGATAATTTTTCAATATCTCAATTAAGAAGTTTTATGTTTAATGTTTATTTTATTTTATTTATTTTTTAAATAATGTATTTTATGTTGAGTCTGTTGTTCATTCCCTCAAATGAAAAGCACGCTACATTGTGTGAACTAGCTACAGTTAGCAATCACCTCCACATAAGTTTCATGTGTCTCCATGGCATTTTTATTGAAAGCGGTAAGGTTTTTTTGTCATCGTATTCAGTAATGTTTGGTAACCTCTTAGGGATTTAACCTATTGACCATGGCTACAAATACATTGATCTTTATATGTATTCCATGGGAGGTGTGTGGATTTCACCTTGGGAAGGACCAGTGTTTTATTGGGCAAGGCTCTTGGACCTTTCCTAAGGTAAACCCCTAAGGTTATCAAGACCAACTTGATTTCGTGACACTTGGTAGATGTGGAATCTCTATTTGCATGCTTGGGAGAATAGGAATGGAGTGAGGTACCTTGTCATACTTTTCTCTTCTGCTTCATTTGCCTACTCACAACCCATTCCATTTGCAATATGGTTTTGAAACACCCTCTAAACCTCGCCATAGTGGCCAAATTGAGGTCACAAATAACCCTCACCGGCGATAATCGTCAATAATTTCCCCAATGCATTGTTATCCCTCATCAATATAACTAATATTACTATTTTATATTTTCCGATCCCACTCCAAAATCTTCAAACAACTCTGCCTCACAGGAAGAAATCCATTTGAACGAGGGGTGTCCGTGGAAAATATGAGAAGGAGAAGGAAATATCAAACACAACATAGGGGATCCTTTTGAGAGAATAAAGAGGTATATTTGCAAAAATTGACAATCTTGCCACTAGAATTTTGATACAAGTTCTTGTTGCATGTCATTTGTAGATTTTCCCTAATATTTTGGTTATATAAATTTGACAAGGTAGTCCTGATTTTTAATTTCCCTGTCAGTTCCAACCTTTCCAAGGTTTCACTTGGAAGTGTTAGTCACTACTACTTCTTATGATTTATTGATGATGTGTAAACAACTATGTTGTACAAAGATGAACTTACCTTTTATAATTTACTTCAATTTTCTCGCTCATTATAATCTTAATTTTCGAACCGAATTGTAGTAACTCTATGCATCCCTTAGGTAACTTTCAAGATTGACATGTATTAATGAAACAAATTTTTCCATTGCTTTCTCCAATCCATCTCCTCCAGTTGCGACTGTCGGATATTTTGCATCCAAATTTGCAATGGTGTTGCAATTGTTCTGTCGAACATTTTTCTTGGTCTTGATCCTTCCACTGTCTCAGAGACTTGTCCTCTCAATCTTGGCATATCTAAGTCCAGTTCAATGGTATTCAACAAGTGGGGGGAAGTTCCAGGTTCACTCGGTTGCTCGGTCGGCTCTACACTCTATTGCGGGGGAGAAAATAACAATGACATGAAGTCATTTGCATCCTCCAAATTTATAGGTGAGAGAGGGAGATTTGAATTAAATGTGGCTAGTTGTTGATTAAATTCACGCACCTCTGTCATAACTGTTGGTGGTATGTTCAATTCATATGAGGCGACGTCTAGGGTAGTTCTTAGTTGGCACACTTGTGGTTCCTGTTCAACAATAATTGTAATGATTTCCACTTGGATTTCATTCGTATCGAGTCGACCCAAATTTATATTAATGGCTACGCAACATTATTTTGCATCACGTCGAGCATTAATGTTCTTGTCATGTTCGTCGGTCCTTTCCTGTCGTGTCTTAAATGTGCTACCCTTCTTGGAGTCAGAATTTTTGTGGTTAGTTTTTTCTCTTGATCGATCGACTAAGTCTCCTCTGTTCATCCGTGGTCGATACATGGTTTGACCGACTTCTACTTTTGTATCATCGGGTTTCCTATTATTGGTTATCCTTAGTCGATGGTCTTGATAATTACTCCATTTTTTTGTTTTATTTTAGTCCCCTCTATGATGGCTTCGCTCACTTGAACCTCACTCACTTGATCTGGATCTGCCTAGATCAATCGATTGTCGCTTGATGAGGATTTGTCGTAAGAATGGAGATGGATTTATGTGTTGATCTCATCTTTTTCCACTTTATATGTGGCTATAACCAGGGGGATTCTTTCTCTCTCCATTCTACTTTTCCTTTACTTTTTCTTCCAAGCTTTGGAACTTCTTTAATACTTGGATTTTCCTATAACAGCTTCTTGTACCTGAATGTTATACATGAATGCTTTGTAACCAAATTTTAGTTTATTAATATAAAACATGATTTATTTCTTAATACTATTAATAATCTACATAGACTTCAACCGCATTGTTATATTTCCAGGTTTGGTCGGTCCCTGTTGGCATTAATTTCTACAGAATTTGCCAACAGGGCTCCTCATCTTTATGTATTACACTTCTGTAATCGAGAACCATTAATTACTTTTTTAAATGGATGCCCCAACAAAGTTTGAAGTTGAACTGCACCTGTCAGTTGAATATATTCTATAACATAAGAACCAAACCATGTTGTCTCTAACTTCCTGGGTTTCCCTTTGATATGGTTGTCGTATAGTAGAACTAGGTCTCCATTTTTCAACTCATTCTTTTTTAGATGACGATCATGCCATGTTGTATGTTGTTGTTTTTGAACTTCTTGGTGGTGCATTGTTATTAATATTCCTTCTTCTCGTTTATTCAATTGGAAAAAATGATCATGTCTGCTTATGTCTTGGTCGCATTTAGCCACAGTTGCTATTATGTCTCAGTTGGCCCAGAAGTGAATTGGGATCACATCTTCTTGTCCATAGACAATTTTAAAGGGAGTATGTCCATTCGATCACTTATAAGCAGATATGTATGCCCATCAGACTGCGGGAATTTTTCCATCCCAGTCATTCTTCTCGATGTCGTAGATCTTAGTGAGTCCTTTATGTAGTGTCTTATTAAATTCTTCAACAACATCATTTGCTTGAGGATGGTAAGTTGTTATTCTTATATGATCATTGAGAAAAAAAATTAGCAGGACTTGGATCGTCTCGTTTACAAAATGTGTCCCTTGGTCATTGATTAGTGTTAGTGGACATCCAAATCTTGTGATTATGTTCTCATAAATAAATTTTGTTGCAACCTCTTTAGTGCATGTTTCAACTGGTTCTACTTCCGCCTACTTAGTCACATATTCGACTATAGTGATGATATATTTCGCGCATGTTCTTCATTCTCTTTGAGGAAATGGTCCGACAAATTCGGCGCCCTAGATCTCAAATGGTCGATTAGGGTTGACTAGCTGTAATGGAAATTCATTCTTCCACAGAGTTCAACCCATTCTTTGACAACTATCACATTTCTTGACTTGTTCCCGACAATCCTTATGCAGAGTCAGCCACCACAGACCCTCCTGAAGTATCTTTTGTGTTGTCATGTTAGCCTGAAAGTGGACCCCATCTGGTCCTGCATGTGCCTCGTCGATAATGTCTTGTCTTTCATGTTCTAGAGAACATCTCCTTAAGACGTCATCAGGTCCCATTTTGTATAGATATTCGTTTATGATTGTGAATGGTGTTTCTTTTAGAGCTAAAACTTTATTTTTATTTGCTGAGAGATCTTTGGGTGTTGTCCATTCTCCAAGAAATTTATTATTTCTTCTAGATATTTTGGTGTTGCTTCAACACGGAATATATGTGCATCTGGAAGGTCATCCTCTATGTCAGTCAGGTCCTCCCCTGTCTCGAGTTGGGACAGATGGTTAGGCCTGGCATTCTTTTTCTTGGGTCGGACGATTATATCAAATTCAAATTCTTGGAATAGTAATAACCAATGGAATATTTTTCCTTAATGAATAGGTTTATTGACTAGGTATTTTAATTCCTGATGATCTATAAAAAAAATGTGAATGGGTTCGCAAGTAAGTAATGTCAGAATTTATGCAAACAAAATATCATCGACAAGGCTTCCCTTTCTATGGTCGAAGAATTCCTTTCTGCTTTATTCAACTTCCGACTGGCATACGTGTTTGGGTGGTCAATTGTGTTGTTGTATGGTTGCGTTAGAACCGACCCGATGGCGACATTTGAAGTGCCGACATGGATTTGAAACCTTCTCGACTAGTCGGGGAATTTTAGTATGGGGGCTTCGACCAATTTCTTCTTTAAAATTTCGAATGAATCCTAGAAGTATTGACTCCATATAATCTCAATTTCTTTCCAAAGAAACTCATCCATTGGGTACATGATATATGAATAGTGGCGTATAAATTTTCGGTAATACCCAATATGTCCGAGGATGATTTTTATTTGTTTCTAATTTATAGGTGGCTTCAAGTCGAGGATGATTTTTATTTTTTCCATGTCAAATTTTACACCATCCTTACATACCACATGGCCTAAGAGAATGCCAATCGGTGTGGCAAATATGCACTTCTAAATATTGAGAGACAATTGGATTTGTTTGCATTGCTCAAGCATTAATCTGAGCCATTGTATATGGTTTTTGAATAGGTTGTATATAGTCCAATTTTCGAAGTAGACAGCCATTGTCTTATAGATGTATTCTTGAAATGTTTGTACTACTATTCTTGAAAATACTATTGGGGCATTCTTTAGCCCAAATGGCATTACCTTATAGGTGAAGGAGCAATTCAAAAACAAATATCGTCTTCGGTTGATGTTCTTTAGATATAGGCACTTGATTGTATCCCAAAATTCCATATGTGAATGATTAGCATTCATGACCTACAACTTCATTAATTATTTTGTCGGTGAATGGAGTAGGGAATGGATATGTTAAATTTTATTTGTTAAGACCTCTGAAGTCGACACAAATTATTAACTTTTTAGGGTCCTTCTTCTTCAGTTGAACCACCATAGGACTTTCCCATTTTGATTTGTCGATTGGATATATGATGCATGCTGATAACATTCCATTGATTTCCTTCTGAACGGTGGGCTTGTATTTGTGAGCTAATTTGTAATGTTGCTTTTTTATCGGCTTTGCTTCAAGAATGTGTTTTCATTTCTCCCATTTCTTCTACAAGTCCTTTTAGATATTTATAGTCTCATGCAAATACATCTTGATATTATTTGAGTAAGTCAACTATGTCAGTTGTCTCCTTCTCCATCCAATAGTCGCCTACTCATGTCATTTTGGGTCGATCGTCATTTGATATGTTGAACTCTTTTGTCTTTATTTCAACATTCATCCACTCGCATCGTTTTTCTTCTTCGAGATGTCGATCCCCTTCTTCGATTTTGGTGAAGTTTTCTGGGAATTTGGGTTGTTCAATTTCCTCCTTTTCTTCCTTATATATTTTTAATACTGATTTTACATATTTTTTCATCGTTGGGTGGTCACTTTTCCATCAAAAACTTTGACCAAGACAAGTTGTATTTTTCGTATCGATTCTCTGTGTTTTTGTATTTTCAGTATTCTCTATTGAAACAAGGAGGCAAGTCGATGTCGATCCTATGTCGACCGTCATCTTCCCTTTTTCCTTTTGTGTAGTTGGTGTTGGTTTTTCTAGGAATCTTTTAATTTGTTGTGTTGTTTCTTTTAGATGTTCCTCCTCTGGAATAAATTTGAATTATTTGATAAATTTTTCTTTAATGTCAAACTAATTGAGTGTATGGCCACATGCTTCTTCGATTTAGTACCATTTATTTGGTATTTCATCTAGTGTGTTTGGAAACATGTGTGACCATACCCTTTCATCTCTATATCCTATTCTACGCCATTCATTCTCACAATGGTGGATATGTTCGACTAAATCGTACCCAACCTTGAAGATTGGGATGTCGACTTCTTTGGATAGTTTATTTTCTCCAAATCATTCTACAAAGTAAGTTGATACAGTTGTTTGTGTTTGTAGTCTTGTGGAATGTGTTTCTCACCATCTTGTGGCTTGTCCTGTGAAGGTTTCCACCAGGCTGTGAGTTGTGCCTTGTTCTCCAATAGATTTAGACACTTCCTCGACATGCGTCGATGTAACATTTTGTTCGTTGTAGTGTAGCGACTTCTTCATTATGTTGTCGATCAGAATAAGTGTAGGAGTTTGTCGAAGTCTATTTTCATACATTATAGGTATTGCTTGAATTCAATAGCATGTTCTATGACATTTAATTGGGATGGATTCAATGGTCCGACAGTCTTTTGAGTGTGCTTCATAATTTTCTATGTGCCAGTTTTATAGAGCTAAGTCAGAATTGTGTCCAACCGACAGGGGATATTCTACTAAGATTTCTCCTTGCACGTTTGGTTCAACATAATATCTTTGTTTATTGATTATTTGGTATAGACATCGCACTTCTTTATCTTCGTCCAATTATTCACTCCAAAGTTTCCCTTCATTAGGGTCCAGAGGGATTATTATTTTTCTTCCACTCCCTTTTAACTTAATTATGTCCTTTTCGAGGGAGATATTGGATTTCATTTGTCATCCCCATGGTCGACCGACAAGTCTCGCATAAGCCGACATTCCTTCAACTAAGTCGATTACCTCAAAGTCGATTGGTGTCGGTATACCCATAATTTGAGTTTCGACATTTCTAAGTATACCTATAGGCTCTATTAATATTTTATCTACAAGCTCGAGGTAATTTAGTGTTGGTCCTAATGAAGGTCAACCCAACCATATCCACTTATCCCGAGATAGGATATTTACTTGTGATCCAAATTCGATGACTACCTGGTTAATCAATACCTCATGGATTTCCAATTCGACCCATGGGTCATAATCTTTATTCTTATAGGAAATTTGACTGACATCTTTAGATGGTCTTTGTCCTTATTTATATTCTCTTAGTATATTAAGCAGATCCAACAATCGACCGATTGAGTGATTTTCCTTCAGGAGCTGTAAAAATTCTTGTACAATGTCTTCATTTTGACTTCCTTTGTTTGGCTGGTCTTGACTAGAATTTTTGAAGAATTTAAGCGCTTCCCTCATAATCTGTTCTTATTTGTCTGGATTTGGAAACTGACTAGACTTTCCTAGCTATCAATATTGTAAGGGGATATTATTAATATCTCGTCCTGTGCTTGATCTAGTAATGATATGTAAGTTCTTATAATTTAACACTTCTTGTTTCGAGATTACATGTAGGAGGTTTACGTTCTTTTTAGTCATGATCTTATCAAGTACTATTGGATAGTATTCCAGTGAATGATCGTCAATGGAAAAAATGTTACAAAATTTCAAGTCGACCTAATATTTTATTTGGCAGTTGGGGCTATTGTAGTCGTCTTTCTAGCAATTGTAACAGTAGGGTTGACCTTAGCCTCAACCTCCTTGGAATCAGGCTCGACCGCGATTGCCTCAACCTCGACCTCGACCATAGTAATCATTTCTTCTCCCATAGTCGTTATTCTGATCAATTGCTTATGTATGATAGACCGTGTTCACATTTGTTATATTTTGTGCATTTAGTCGACACTCGAATGTTCAATGGCTATGCATTTCACAAATATGACACTACTTGCTATTTTTCAAGTTGTGCAGACAATCTTGCACAATATGGTCGGTTACAGTTTCACATATGTTACAGTATGTCTCAGCTTGCATGCATCGTGCATCTTCTTCTCCTGGTACTTGATAGTTCAGGCTACAAGTATCTCTGG
This sequence comes from Picea sitchensis, assembly GCA_010110895.2. Lineage (NCBI taxonomy): Eukaryota > Viridiplantae > Streptophyta > Pinopsida > Pinales > Pinaceae > Picea > Picea sitchensis. Next base: position 223,061 of record SNQJ01S0005617.1, read on the forward strand.
TGTGACCATCTTCGCAGCATGTGGTACACCACAACTCGCTTCTTCTTAAGGTTATATTTTTTATGGTTTGTTATAGATGTTCTATTTTTTCTTCTAGCCTTTCTGTCGACGAGGAAGTCAATGGGTCGTCATCGTCCGACTCAACACATTTTTCTTTCTGTAATGTGTCTTCACATGATTTTATCTCATAGAGTCGTAATGGAGTTATGATTCATTGTAGTAATCCGGATACATACCATTGTACTAGTAGAATTTGATCGATTGTCGAGGGGATTTGGCTAAGTAGATCTTCGAATCTTTTGTCATATTGATGAACCGACTCAGTTGGTCGTTGCTTTATTTCTTTCATTATTTGTGTGGTCAATTTTGTAACATCTTGGACCTTGAAAAATGATAAAAAGTTGCTCTTTATTTCTAATTTTGACCGGTTCTGAGTTTCTGTGAAATTCATGAACCATATTAAGCATGGTGTCGAAGAGCAGCACCAAATTGTTCCATATGTTTATCTTCATCTGTGATGTTTGTTGCATCCCATAATTTTTCGCATACAAACCAATGTCTTCTTGGATCCTCATCTCCTTCATAAAGGGGAACATTATTGATTCCCATGGATTCTTTTTTAAGAACACTAGATTTTTTTGATCCTCGACTTATCACACTTTTCGAATGGGATGTCAGATTCTTAGTTGGTTGTTCTTCTACCGACTTGTCTATCGATTAGTCTTCTGAGGGATGGTATGTTAAAATTAAATGTTTCTTGTTTTATCTATGAGTTACTTCTTCATTCTGACAACTTTGGTCTTTATATTCGACGATCCGTCATTCTATCAGACGTGTCGGTTCACCACTATAATATATTATATTTTTTTATCTTGATATGAGATTTGGCAAGGGGGTCGGGTCTGTGAGATCCTTAATGTGAATGAGAATTTTATCGACTTCATTTATTTTTGTCTCAACAATGAGTGTGTCATGTAAATTCCCATGCTCATCAGTTATATACCATAATCTTGCATATTGTTCGTCAATCTGAAGTCTTTGTTGCAGGAATTCTCTAATTCAAGGGTTGGTTGATTAAAAAGGAGGAGTGCATATCACCGGTCTTGACTCTTTGTAATACATGCTTTTAGATTGGTTTTTCGGTAGATGGGAACCCATGCTAGCCTCTATCAATTGTGTTTAATTACTTCTGTCAGGGATCATCGTGGTTGTTGTTATTGCCAGCTTTGGTCGATTTCTTTCAAACTCAGACTATTCACGTTCTCTATCAGGATAATCTTCTCTAACCATTTTTCTATTCGACTTCTGGTTGTTCCACAGGTTACAAATCTCCTCTCTTTTCTTTTGTCTCTTGTCCCACTCCAATTTTTGGATGTTGGACGTTTGTTTGTAATTTTTTTTCCTCTCGAAGACATTTATGCTTCAGTCAAACGAACACTGGTATGCTCTTTTCTTATGGAATCTCATGGATCATCCGAACCCCGATTTCTTCCCCGATTTACTCGAAGTCGGTGAAGATGGACATGTTTATTTTCTCAAAAAGTAGTCCCAGGATTGTTTTGTATATTTGCACCTTGATTCTAGGAATTTGGCCCACTTTTCATCTCTCTCTTCCCAGTTACTATTTTGTGGTGGTGTACCAAGTTGAGGTCAGAATTCAACAATGTCGCCTACTCCTTTTTCGAGCAAAAATTTATAAATAAGTCTAGGGATGGTGCACAAAAATCCATCGTGTAGCTCTATGTAGAATTTGTCTTTTATTGTGTCAAGGGATGTTCAATCCTCAATATCTTGTTCTGTTATGTAATCTTTGGCAATTATTTCAACCCACTCATGTAGGTTCGTTTGACCTTCATTTTTAAGTTTGAGTGTTAAATTTTCGTCGAGAGTCAATATACGCATTATCAAATTTGTTGATGTATTCGAACAAGGATTATGGGATAGCTTCTAGAAATATTTTGTGAGTCTCCGAGAAAAATCATGATCGTACTTCTGCGAGCGATAGGTTGTTTCTTCTTGCGTAATTCTTAATGTAATTTCTATTTTTCTCTCCCACCATTCGCATATGTCCTGTAAAGTTATCATCTATTTGATCTTTTGCATGCCCATGTTCAGAACTACCGTCAACGGAACCAATGTTGTAATCTAGGGAAAAGTAGGGAAGTGTTACCAGTAGTTTAGTACATAAGCAAGCATAGAATCACATATATACATATATATGAAGACATACACAAAGTAGTAGAATCCCAAAGAACAACACTTTATTAGATAGATGAATCAATACAACACAATGGAGACATCTTCTTTGATACATGCTTGTCTATTTATACCTACATATTCAGTTACTAGGAAGTTGTAACTACTTAACTGCCTGGGTCGGTCGGTTAAAAAAACTCTCAACCGACTTATGCTTTCGACTTCGACATTCGACCGACTAACTCTTAGTCAATTATTAGGTCTAGTCAACTAGCCCCTACAGCAGTATCCTTGGTATATATATAGGAGACAAAGGGGTACAATTATAATGAAAGGGTAACATGAATGGTTCTAGCCGACATACAATTATAATATTATAAATGTAATAATTCAATATCTAGGGATTAATAAGGGTTCTGCACATAAAATGGGGCTTTGTCTATGTCTTAATTTCTATCAACTCAATGTGCATCCACATAACTCTTTTGTTTATCTTGTGCTTCCTTTAATCTTCCCTTAATCATTTTCATTTGTTCTTCCATTTCTTGAATTACTTTCGGTTTGACTAGGACTCTATCCTCTAGCCTATCCTAACTGAAAAGTGTCTTGCATGATCTACCACACAAAAATTTGAATTGTTCTATCTTGATCAAACTTTGATAAGTATTAGTATACACAAATTCAACAAGAGATAAAAAAAAATCCCAATGTTTTTGTTGATCAATGACATTCATACATAACATATCTTCCAATATTTGATATATTCTTTTGGTCTTTCCACCATCCTATGGTGGTATGATGTATTGAAATTAAGTTGTGTTCCTGATGCTTCTTGAAAACTTGCCCAAAATCTTCCCATAAATATCGACCCTTATAATTGTCCCACTAAACCTTACCTAATCTACCAAGCAATTTTGAAGGTTTTGAGTGTGTTGGTCCAAAATCTAGATGGGTTCATCCATCAAGACCCCCTCATCTGACATCTACAAATAACTCAAATCAATCACATGAGAAGGATCTGAAATATTATGATGTGACGTATACATGAAAAACATCATACATATGTTCTAATGATAATGGAAATGCAAGGCAATAAGAAGTTGGTCCCTTTCTTTCAAGAATTTAAAATGGTCCCACATATCATGGCAATAAATTAGGTCCCTTACCAAACTTAATTGAGCTCTTTTCCGGTCTCACCTGCAAGAATAATTTGACCCCAACTTTGTAATTTCTATCAACTCTATATGCATTTGCATAACTCTCTTGTGCTTCCTTCAATATTCCCTTAATCATTTTCATTTGTTCTTCCATTTTTTGAATTACTTCCAATTCGACCATGACTCTATCCTCTAGTGCATCCCAACTAAGAGGTGTCCTACATGGTCTACCATACAAAAATTCAAACGGTGCCATCTTGATAGAACTTTGATAACTAATATTATATGAAAATTCAACAAGAGGTAAAAATTATTCCCGACATTTTTGTTGACCCATCACATACATACATAACATATATTGTAATATTTGATTCATTGTTTTGGTTTGTCCATCATTGTTTAGGTGGTATGTCGTACTGAAATTAAGTAGTGTTCCCAATTCTTCTTGGAAACTTGTCCAAAATCTAACCATAAATATTGACCCTGTGTCCAAGATTATCTTCTTTGGAATTCCATGTAACCTTACTATCTTGTTAATAAACACCCTTCAAATCTCTGGTGCTTGATAAGTAGTATTTACTGGGATAAAGTGTGCACTTTTTGTCAAAGTGTCTACTACCACAAATATAGAATCATGTCTCCTTGACATCATAGGTAATCCAACAATGAAATCCCTTGACATCACTTCCCATTTTGATTCTAGTATAACACGTGACTGCAAAAATCATGTCAGATGTCGATATCCAGCCTTCACTTGCTCACACTCAAGACAACTTGGTACAAAATTAATTATATCCTTCTTCATCCATTTCCAAAAGAATAATGGTTTTAGGTCTCAATTCATCTTCTTGACTCCTAGATGAGCCATGTAAACTGCTCTACGAGCTTCTTTTAATTTCAAATTGTGAATTTTTTTGTTTATTGGTACATATATCCTTTCGTAAAATCATAGTAAGCCATCTTCATCTAAGGAATATCCTTCATATTTTAAAATTTTCACTACTTCATTCTTTAGCTCCATTTTAACGTATTTGTACCATTTGCCTTATAATTGTAACTTCAATATATTTTCTCATAAATTCATCTTTAATGGTAAAATTGAGAAAACACGTGGTCTATGACTCTCTCTCTATTTATTATTCCTTTAATGTATGATATATCAAAATCATACTTGCTTAGTAATGTCTAACATTCAAATAACTCTACATAAATATGTGTTGAAGTCCATAATGATCCGTCTTCAACTCAAATTTCCTTCCAAATAGATAATACTTCCAAATTATTAATGTGTGAACTATCGCCACAAGTTCCAATGATGTGGGGAAATCCCACTCAAGTAGATTTCAACACCAGAGATGTGAAATACAAATCTTCGATTGTCTTCTATTAATCAAAAACCAAGCTTCTATACATCAAGAAAAATGACTTCAACCAATATGAAGACAAACTCCTAAAAATTAGAAGCTAAACATAACAATAGAGATACGACTTCAACCACCATAGAGACAAGCTCCTAGAAACTAGAAACTGAACATACTAATAGAGATAGTTGGAGAGATTCTCTCAACTACTCCATGAGACTAGGAAACTAAGATATCACAACAATAATAATAGAAATAATGGTCACACAATAACAAGAAGGTTCATAATGCTTAAGTACCAAATAATTCCTAAGTATTAAGATCCTTGTCATTCCTCCCAACCAAAGAAGCATTGGCCTCCATTTCTTTCAAGAGATAGGGGAAAAACTATTGGTATAGACGATGTTGAAAAAATAGGATGCAAATGTTGACCAGCTAAAATAATAGTTGTTGAAGGATCGGTCAGGTTCTCTATGTACCATATTTTCTTCTAATATGTGTTGACAATATCGTGCATTCTCAACAAATTGGAATGAAAGACATTTGGAACCTTAAAGGAATATTTTGGTGATTGATGAAGAACCAAAGAAAAGAGGGCACAATATCATTACTTCCAAGCAAGGCAAGAACATTGTAACATGTGAGATACCCTGAAGGTTGAAGAATGTCCTCCAGAGATGGTGTCTCTTGGAAAATCTGGTCGATGAGTGAGAAAAGCAAATGTTGATGGAGGAGATGAAGAAGAGTCTTTTGTTGGAGAAACCAGATACTGCAAATTTGGATGTGGATAGGGTTGTTGAATGAAATTTAAAGAATGTTTTTGAATAATATCTTGTTGTGGTGGTTCCAATGTACTACAAATAAGATATTTAGTTTATAGGAGCTTGTCTCCATGAGACTAGGAAACTAAGAGTTCTCGACAATGATAGTAGCAATAATTCTCACACAATAACAAGAAGGTTCATAATGCTTAAGTACCAAATAATTCCTAAGTATTAAGATCTCTATCATCCAAAGCATGTGTCATGTAATTGTATTCATCTGGTTGAAGATTTCTTAAAGCATAGGAAATCACACTACCTTCTTGCATCCGTACTCCACCTTATCCTTCCTTCAACACATACATACATACCAGAAAATATTGATCCATATCTAGTACCTTCAAAATAGGAGACATTGTTAATAATTCTTCAAGTTTCTAAAATGCTTTCTCAGATTGTTCTATCCATATAAATTTGTTATTCTTCTTCTGAAATTCAGTAATAGGATCTACAATGTTGGAAAAACCTTCCACAAACCTTCTATAACATCCAAAAAAACCCATAAAACTATATAAATTCATGTACATTAGTGGGTGTCAACCATTCCATAATTGCTTCTATCTTTGTTGGGTCTACCAGGATTCCTTCCCCTTAAATGATATGCCCTAAGTAATGAATTCTTGACTCATAAAATGTGAATTTAGACAGTTTTCTATATTACTTATGCTCTCTAAGACATTGTAATACATGTCTTAGATTTTCTTCATGATCCTCCAGTTTACAATAATATATGAAAATATCCTCCAAAAATACTTGCATGAATTTGTCAAGGCACTATTGGAATATTCCATTCATTAAACTCATAAATATTCATGGTGCATTTTTTAATCCAAAGGATACTACTACAAATTAATAATGTCCAAACCACATCTTAAATGCAGTCTTAGGAATATATATTCTTCCTTTATTCTCAGTTGATGATATCTCAATATTAAATCTATCTTGGAAAATACTTTAGCTCCTTTCATCTAATAGAATAAGTCGTCCATTCTAGGTAATGGGTATTGATTCCTTATCATCGCTTTGTTTAACTATCAATGGTTGATACAAAGTCTCCATTATCCATATTTCTTTTTTATGAATATGATTAGTGCACCCAATGGTGATATATTCAAATGTATAAATTCCAAATCTAGAAGTTCTTGAAGATTCATATATAACTCTCATAACTCTAGAGTACTCTTCATATGTTAAGGATCCTTTGTGATAGGTTTCATTCCTAATTTGAGTTCAATTGCGAACGTCGGTTCTCTCTTACACGATAATCTAGGTAATTCCTTTGGAAACACATTTTAAAATTTTGATAACACTGGATATTGTTCTAAACTCATTGTATCCTCATTCTTGTTCATAACCGTCACAACATATAATTTACATCATTTTCTCATATTTTTATTTAGTTGTAATGCTAAGATGAATCCTAATGACACTTCTCTATTCATCCTAACTAAAATTCTTTTATGTATTGTATCATCTATAAAATAAAGCTTATTATTTTTATAGACTAATACTTATTCATTACTCTCTAAATAATGTATTTATATTGTTGTATCATACAAACCCAAAATAATCAAATACAATGATACTCGAGTTATACATACTCCTAGATCAACCTCACAATCCTTAGCTAAATTTCCTACATCTTGTTTAATTCTAGAATTCATATCTACTTGACTAAAATATTATTGATCTATCATCATCATCTTTTATTTTAACAATGGCTAAATTCATGAAGATGGGTAACACTTTCGTGACAATCGGATCTCCAAAATTTCGAAAGACATTTTTTCGACTGAACTAATATTTTTTTCGGCCAAAAGTTCTATTTTTTCGACTGAAATATGTTTCAGCCGAACCTTTGAACGTCAAATCGAACGGTACTGTGACGACACCCTCGATTTTCGTGTACAATTTTAGCCGGACGGATTTTTTTCATCTGGTAACATCTTTTCGGTCGAAAGATATTCCGGCCAAAAAGATATTTCGGCCGAAAGAATGTTTCGAATGAAATGTCGTTTCGGTCGAAATATCTTTTCGGCCGAAACATTCTTTCGACCAAAAAGAGGTTTATATATTACCCGCACATCGTGACTATTATGGTTTTTTTGAGTTCTTGGCGATAGTGTGAGTGATAGTGTGAGTGATTGTTAGTGTGAGTGTGTTGGCGCAGTTGATAGTTTGAGTGTGAGTGTTGGTCAGATGTGGGCGGGCAGACAGGCGATCGGGCAGTCATAGTTGTGGAGTTGCGGGTCTTGGAGCTGCGAGTCTTTGAGTATTGGAGTTGTGGATCTTGGAGTTGCGGGTCTTGGAGCTGCATGTAAGTTTCTGTAAATTTGATTAAATGTAAAGCTAGGTGTAAAATTAATTTCTGTAAATTTAATTAACATGGTATTTTGACTATCTAACAGCATATACAAAATTTAATTAACATGGTATGTTGACTATCTAACACCATATGCAAAATTTAATTAACATGTTATTTTGATTGTGACTTGACCGTGGGGGGATAGCCCTATGACTGCTGCTAATCTGCATAGGATAGCCCATTGGCCTGACAAGGACCACACTGTCCTTGATCACACACATTGTCTATCAGTCCTGAGCTTTACGATTACTCAAGCACCTTCAATTCAATTTTGAAGAGTATTATGCATCCATGCATGCAACTCTCACATTCTTGGGTTTCAAAATTTTCTTTGTAAAGGAATTTCCTCACACTTTTAACGAGGATACCTGTTATTACAATTTAATAGCATATGTCCAAATTCCGAATAAACTTCTCACTCTGGTTATGGATAATACGGATTTTATTTATAAAAACATACAATAGTTTAATTTTATTTTTCTTCATGTTGTGGTAGTTATAAGAGTATATATTTATCTAAACCTCTCCATCAAGATTGCACAACACTTCACTTGAATGTGTGCAACTAGAATATGACCTCTAGAATAAGTTGAATGTTTTGGGGTTCCATCGAAATCATCAGACTTTAATTACCTATAATTCCAATCATATTGAATCCATTCCCAGTGAGAAAAAGGTTGAAACAAATACCTCTTATTTTGGAAGTTTAAGGTTGAGACAAATAGCTCTTATTTTGGAAGTTTTTTTAAAACATGACTGGTAGCAATTGCATCATAATGATTCTTATTAACATACTTTTTGGCCAAGTCACAGCCTATTACATATATGTTAAAACATATATGTTATAACATATATGCTATTACATATATGTTATAACATATATGTTAGTGTATCATGTCAGCAGCAGCCCTAGTCTCCCTCTCAGCAATAGTAGTAGCAGGTGGGTGATTATTAGCATTTTCGCCAACTTGGAGATTAAAAATATTCTATTCAATCTTCCAAACCCCAATGGTTTATTCTCTGCTTAGATTTAGAGAAAACAAGGTTCACATACCCTTTACAAAAAACATGCAGATTTCAAATCTTCCCACAACTTCTTTTCCACCTCACAGTGTGCACTTTCAATTTCTTAAAAACATATACCCAACTACTAGTCGGAGTTTTTATCTTCCCTCTCTCTACAATTATACCCTGCGAGACACTGGCATTGTTTCTCTCTTACAAAGTATACCCAGTGCTTATTTATTGAGTGTAAAGGCTAAATTCATACATATTTTAGGTTCTACCTTTTATAGCATGGTGACAAACCCATAATTTTGAACATCTAATTGAATTTCTCCACTTTGACGAGCGTTTGAACTTCCAATTGACCAGGTACCATGGCTACGAATGCCTAACTGATAGGCAATCTATAAATAATATATGTTGTTTTGTTGAAAGTTCTTTGAAACTTACCATGAACTAATATTAAAGATTAGTTAAATGATTAATCATTTTCCTAGAAGATCTTAAATTAGTATTTATTAAATTATAGTATATCATTATTAATCCTTTTTGTTGAATATCTTAGATTCATATTTATTAAATTTTTGTGACATTGAAAACAAATATGACATTCCTCTCAATAACTTTTTTAAATAATTTATTCATTTTAATTGATGAAAAAGTTCTTGTTCACATAGTGACAATATGAAATTCTTTAGCTAGATCATTTTTGCAAATATTTAATGATATCAAACATAAATGAAAATTTTATATGTTTTTTAAGCTAAAGCCAAATAAGAGTGTTATGTAATAAGTATCAAACGATGTTTCTTTTTAAATCACCAAGTTTGAAAAAATACAATAAAGTTATATTTGTCATTAACACTTGAAGTTACATAACATTGATAGGTAAGACGTGTGCTTGGTGATGATGCAATGAGGTTGTATAACAGTGATTTATGAACTATTTACTTTTAGTTAGCTTTCTTTTAATTTCAAATAGATAAGTATGTAGAGACATTTGAAATTGTGTTTCTTTGTTAGAGAAATTTGAATTTTTTGTTTAAACAAAACTTATTATAATTCGGTTGTCAATAAATAATGAGGACAGCTATTATTAGTTGGTATTCTCGAATGTGGGTCGATTGATTACCGTTATAACTATCTGGTGGTCCGTAAGAAGGTAGACTTCAAATCCTCTCAAATACCTTTGGATCTTGGGTTATTAACATGTTTCCTTATATCAAAAAAAAAAAAAAAATCTTAGTCAATCAAAAACAGTTTTAAGTCTAGATTAACTATCAACTATCTACCATGTCTGTCAGCTTTAATTTAATTTCTATAAATTAAATTAATTTAAGATTCTGTAAATTTAATTAACTGTAAATATATGTGTAAATTTAATTTATGTAAATTTAATCGGTCAACTTACTCATCACTCGACTTCCTTCCAAAGTGACTTTTTCGTGTACGGTCGCAATGTCTCTAATGCAACAATCTTTTTTGCTGCTAGATTCTGAAATTTTCCTTCGTTCTTCGCTCGGTCTTGATAGATTTATCTTTGCAATCTTAACTGTGATAAATTTAGTGCTTTAATCCCCTTGCGGGTAGAAAATTATACTCTTTATATTCACCAAGAAAGAGTCTTTATTTCAGATAGAAAGAAGCATTCACCAACCTAAATAAAATTGGAAGAAAAGGAATGCACCAACGATGAAGAATCTGCATTAATATAGCACTCAACAAATAGAAGCAAACTTGAAACATAGGCAGTATGTTCACTGTAGTCATTCCCTCAACCTCCAGAATAGATACACCAAAATATGTAACAGTCACTTTGCATTGATAGAGAAATTGATAAAAGACGTCAATATTTCATGTCAAGCCTCATTTACAAAGATAGAAGAAAGAACAATTTTAAAATCTATAAAATATCATGTACAACAAATACAAATAAACCTTGAAACACGGGGAAAATTTCCACTACAATTATTCCCACAACTAAAATATGTTACAGTACTTTGCACTGTAACAAAAAGACACAAGCAGTGAACATTTCATGTCAATGTCTCATTTACAGAACAATAAGAAATAACAAATTTAAATCAAAATGTCTAACTCCAATGCCATGAACTAAGATACCAATTACGATTCCTTCAAAAGTCAATCTAGCTTCCATTTTCAACAAAGACGAGATTAAAAGTATGAAGACTCATAAATAGAACAGAATTAACGATACCCAATAAAATTGATAAGAACACAACAGAAAGCTCATAGAAAAAATATAATTCTATGTTAGTGTTACTGCCATTGACCTTTATTCTAGTGAACACAGTAATGAAGGTCATCTCTTGGAATATCAAAGGCCTTAATGGTAAAACCAGGCACGGGCTTCTCAGTCAAAAAATCCTCCGGGAAAATCCCTTTATAGTAATGGTAGAAGAAACTAAATGCCTCCAAGTCCTTCTTCAAACCCTTTCCTCTTTCATCTAGCAGGGACCCCAAGTTATGGCCTTATATGCACACGAAGTAGAATGAGGCCTTGCCCTTATCTAGAACCCTTCTAAAATAACTTTGTCCAACTTCTTTACCACCAAGCGCTTCCTCGGAGCTCTCTTCCAGCTTGGATGGTCCTATCAAACTCGCTTTCTCACTAATTTTTATGGCCCCAACTCTATCCCTGACAAGCTTCATTTTCTTGACTCCATTCCAAAGATCCTTTTTGTGGGGTGGAACTTGCAAAGAAAAGAAATGGGATTTAGTCACTTGGACAAGCTCAGTCTCCCTAACCTCAAACGAGGACTTATTCTCAAATATCCAGATGTCCCCGGCTCATTTTGTGGAGCTAAAACATGGTGGCATTGACTAACATCAAATAATACTTTATGGGCCCTCCTTTGGTGCAAGAAGTACTACTCTCTCATAGAGCCTAAGGACCTGATCATACTTTCGGGAACTATTTCAAGCTCCTTAATATGGAACAGTGTATGGAAAAAGAAAGATATTATCCACACTCATTGTTTTTGGGAAGTCAATGATGAAACCAATGATTTATTTTGGGATGAAACATGGCAGCAACTTCCTCCTTTCCACCACAATATGGAAATTCTTTCGAATGGACGTGAGTAGAATTTTCAACTTCTTCTTCTATCTAGCCCCGTCCACGGCTTTATGTTGCATCATAGCTAGAAAATGTTTGATTGGATGCAAACCCAAGTAATTTGGCACTGTATCATAAAGTAATAATGTTATTGATTTAAAATTTAATTAGATGACAGATTTCTTCCATCCAACCAAACATGGCATAAAGTTAATCATTGATTTTCCTTGATTGTGCCCCATACCCGTTGGATGCATGAAATCTGATTGCCCATATATACAATCGTTACTCCGTTACCAGACTTTGACCCATGTACTCTTCATATATTATGTGTTTCCATCATCGTAAGTGCTTATCATGTTGTGACTTTGCCTTGCCACGTGTACTTTTGGAGCATTTCATCAACCTTATATCCTAATATGTGCTCGTCTAAATATGTTTCCATTTTGTATGGATTTACCAAGTTTATTTGTGCTAATAGTAAGAAACCAAAGTATATTTGAAATGGGCATGGGTAGTGGATTTATGCATTACCCTATCATAATTGTGTCTAACATAAATAACATTTCTATTAATTGTCTTCTTTTTTTTACTTTCTTCATAATTTTTGTTGGTCAATGTTGGAGATATTAACTCGTACTTGTCTTGTGCTTAACTTTTCATGAATTTCCAAAGAATAGATATTGAGGCGAGATGTCGATAGAGGATTCTACAAATGGTCATTGCAAACACTCTAAGCTATCCCGAGAAAGAAAAAGAGGAACCCCTTCTTCGACTGAGACTCTGAGTGACCAATGAAAATCTCATCAGAGGAGATTATCAAACGAGTCTATGAATAGATCAACTCGAGAATGTGCTCAAGCAAGTGCTATGGATGCATTCTTCTTATATAAGTTGTGCACTAATACTCCTACACCTGAGAATGTAGGGAATACATCAAGACAAGAAAATATTTTTGGTAATTTTCTTTGATTTTGCTTATTTTTGTTATATTTTTGTGTATTTAAATTTATGTCAAGTTAAATGTTGTAATAACTTTCAAATGTGTGTGTATATAGTGAGTTTAGAGCGATGGAAGAGAATGAAAGAGAGAGTGGGTGTCACGAAGATTCTAATGTTAGTGAAGAGAGTGAAGGTGGATTTAAGTGGCGATGTTATCAAGAAACAGAAGATTATATGCCTACGTCCACATATCCTTCGGATGTTGGTGATGAGCTTCCCTGGAAGGGGATTAATGAAGCAATGACCCTTGAGTGATGCTCAGGTGTTAAAACTAGGTTGGAAAATGATTTGAGGATCTTGGATCTCCCTTAGAAGAGTAAACAAAGCTTGCAGATTGTTTTGCATTAATTGCAAAACTTTATGGGCGCATATCAAAAGATGGAGCCAACCACTGACAGTTTTATCGATTTGATGAGATGGTGAAAATCAGAGGTGATGGGTCCTAATAAATGGGTCACAGTAAAAAATAAAGTTTCAAAAGAAAAGGCAATTTCGATGTTCAATTTCAAAGATGGGTCAAAGCGAACGATGTTGAAGGTGCAATATTTTAAGCATCCCGACATAGCAGGACATATGTAAAATAGATTTTTGGCAGCATATGAGAAATTTTCGTAGAATGACGGGGTTCCACATTATTTTTCTAGACACTTTTATGCAGAGTTTTTCGTGGACATGCACCATGATTATACTAGTCTACCATCCAATTATTATGGGGTTGGTAAAGGACGAACATATGATCGAAAATGGCATATCGAAATGTGACATTGCAAAGGCCTCCAAGACCTTTAGTATCTCTCCCAACAGGGGCATTTGCTTCACATTCAGAGTTGTGAGCCTCATCAGAGGTTGGCAAAGAGACTAGGAATGCAATCGGGAAAAATTTGGAATCAATTTTTTATGGTGTTGATGTTGGTTTGAACCGTCGGCGAGCGAAAGCCAATTCTCAGGCCATTTTTGTTTATAAAATAGATGCGGAGTTAAATACCATGTCAGTAGAAGATCTTAAGGAATATGAAAAAAAAAATTGTGATGGTTGGAAAGAGGTTATTCAGAATGATGAATCGAATAACAGATTGGTATGTGTTCTAGTTAGTAAATTTTTTACGCATTTTAGGATAGTTTACTTCTAATTATAGATCTAGATACATATCATTTATCTATAGAAATAATTGAGTTGTTATTTTCATTAATTGCAGTTTGAAGATATGTTAAATGAATCTCCAATAGATAGGGGACTTGATTCCACAAGTTTAAATTTGGATGGGTTGAATCAAGTATGTGTTTTCTAATATCCAGAAATGAGCACTTTAGTTGTTCAATCTCCAATCTTTTGAATAAGATCAACAACATTTATAATTTTATATAAATGTGAACACATTGAATCTTAGATTTAGTTCTTAGTTGTGTTGTTCACATATCCCTATTCCATCTCCTACTACTTGGGCAGGCTTGTCTCAATTCTCATTGGGAGAGTTTGAAGAAGGTGGGAGTTCACAGGTATCATTGCATGTTGAAAACAAATTTAGTTATATATTAAAATTCCAAATTGTCATTTAAATTATTAATTTAAAAGAAGAATGTCTTAAACAACATTTAATTTATTGAATCATAGGTTGGCACATCACATGCATTACATGTTTCAAAATTTAAAACTACAATTTAATATGTTAAAATCATTTAAATTTAATTTTCAAATTTGAAATATGTTATATAGGGTAATGTGGAGAAGAGAGTACCTGAGAGTGTGCTTGAACAAAATGTGGAGAAGAGAGTGTAGGAAATTGGGATTGAGGAGGAAGCGGAGGAAGCATCCATACCTAGGAATGATGCGTTCATTCATGGTGATTCATAAATGTATGTTCATTTCACATTAGTGAGTTTTAATTTGCTTTTATGTTGGGGTTTTATATAAAAGTGTTCAAACTTATTTTTGTTGAATAAGCTTATATTTTTTACTTTTATCAAATTTTTGTTTTCTCAAATTTTTAGTTTAGCCTTTCCTATTCGACGTTTTGATCAATTATTTTTAAATATATAAAACCCCTATATAACCGTTGTCTTCAATGGTACATTCAAACTTATTTAAGTTTAGATCGTGATGAAGACCTAATTTTGAACTTGAACATTTGATTATTTGAGAACAGACTCTATCCCACATCAGAAAAGGGGAAGTTTCTAAATTTTTCTCGATTGCATTCCTTGTCTTCTTGTCTAAGAATGACATAGTATGGAAATTTGTGTTTTCTACATACAACGAAGTGAATTCCTTCTTGTCGGGGTATTGTCAAACTCTTAACTAAATTGGTTACTAACCACAAAAATCAGCATTCAAGTAGATTTACAAATAAACTATCTATATGTATATCTGAGCTAGCTCACATATATGTATATCTGAGCTAGCTCACATATAATTTCAAAGAGTATTTGATTATATGTAATATGAATACATCCCAAAGATGAAAGATTTAAATGGTTTTTGAAGAATGGATTAATATATGTGCAGACTTGTGTTTTCTTCATGTACATGAAAGATTATATAAGAACATCTATTCCACCACATAAAGAGGAGATAAGTATTTTATGGAAGAATGGTTTTTAAAATGAAGATTTGTGAACTTTCATAGATATAAGTAATTTCTTGGAAGAATGGCTTAATATGGAGATTTATGAGTCTTAATTTCAAAGGGAATTATGGAATTTGATTATATGACCACTGCAGAAGCGGAAATAAGTATTTTATTGTTGAGTAGATTAGTATTTTACTGCTGAGTAAATAAGATCAAATAAGATCACGTGGAATGAGAATTTCACCTGAAGGATTTGGGACTTTATCCACAAGGAGATAAGTATTTCATTGGAAGAATGACTTAATATGGAGATTTGTGAACTTTCTGCATATACAGTTCTATATTTATTTTCAGATTATTATCTAACTCTGAACACAAAATTTTCTTACCAAGAACACAATTTTTCTCTTTAAAATTTTATAAGATTTTAGATAAGATTTTACAAATTGTTTATATCGTGTATGTTTAATGTGGAGAGTAACTATTTTGGAAGTTTTGGAACTTTGTGATGGAAGTTTGGTTTAAAAAAAGTGTCAAAAAAGTGTAATAAAAAGAGAGGGAAAATATTAAATCTGTTTAACTCTGATTGGGTATGTTATTATTTCTTATTGTTTATTTAATATTTGGTGGAAAGGAGTATGTTGGAGGATGAGACTTAACTCTTTTGGTATATATGTCAATTTTGTTTTAATCACAACTTGTTTTATTTATCTAAAATGGTACATCTATACATTTTATTTTAAATTTGTACATATATTTTATTGTAAATTTTTTATTTTTGAATTTTGTTTTCTTTTGCATGTTTGAATTTTAAATTTTAAATTTTTGAATTATGTTTTATTTTGAATGTTTGAATTATTGGAAGATTGGTTGTTGTCATTGATGTCAACCCTAGTCATGGGTTTTGGACCGCAAGATTGATGAAGGTAGTTGGACATGAAGGAAAATGCACATGTAGATACAAGACCCATGGATGGATAGTATACATCATGTTGTTTCCGATGGTATGTGGCACATCACGTGGATCCTCATGGTTAAGGATAAATGAATTTTTGAAGATGACAAAGTGAATTCAAGAAGGAAGTGCATGTAAGCCCTGAAGATAATCAAAGAAAAGAATTACAAAATAAGAAAGTGTCAAGTCGGCCTGTTGACGGGCGAAATTGACCATCCGTCAACTGGAAGAGCGATTCTGGTCCGGGGTTGTCTAAATAACCCAAGCCGTTTGGGGTAACTCGTTCTGACGGGTTTAATGGCTCCGTTAGCCAATCTAAGAATCCTAAAAGAAACGAATAAAAGAGAGAAATAACTAACTAATTACTAAACACACTATA
>SNQJ01S0005617.1:248405-276171 GCA_010110895.2 Picea sitchensis
TAACACTCGCTTTCACTTCATCCGTGAGCTAGTCAATAATGGTGATATTGCACTTCAATTATGTGGCTCTCAAGATCAGCTCGTAGATATCTTCACAAAGCCACTGGGAAAATCAGTTTTTGATTTTCAGAGACAGTACTTGGGCATCATCAGTGTTGATGTTTGTAACTATTGAGTTTAAGAGGGAGTGTTAAATATAATGTAACCTCAACAGTCTAACTGTACACTGCGAGTTGTCTTGCCCAGCTGTGCTATCATTTCTTGATTTGCTTGAGCCTATTTAGCTTAGCTAGTTTCCCTTTTCTACGGTACTCTTTTACTTTCATTCTGTACTCTTTTCTTCTTTTACCTAATATACTGAATTCGATTTCTGCTTTTCTCTTTCTCTGTATTCTTTGCTTCACATTTTATCAGACACGAAAGAGAGCAAGCAATCAATTCGAATCG
Organism: Picea sitchensis; assembly: GCA_010110895.2. Taxonomy (NCBI): domain Eukaryota; kingdom Viridiplantae; phylum Streptophyta; class Pinopsida; order Pinales; family Pinaceae; genus Picea; species Picea sitchensis. The sequence continues at coordinate 248,853 of SNQJ01S0005617.1, forward strand.
CGCTTCTAAAAAAATATCTATGAGTTGAATTGAAACTCTCAGAGAGTAGTTTAATGCGAGGAATTCTCTGTTGAGGTTGTGCTTGAAAGGAATGTCCATGTTCTGGTTCAATTCACTTTGTATATCTTCAAACGCAAGAGCAGTTGGCTTAGTACATTAGGTCAAATTTTTTAATTGGATATTCGACCAATCATTGTGTTGGTCATCCAACGTTATATGGATAAGAAGTAAGTCTGCCTACAATAATCATTGGTCTACATACTAGATCTTGTATCTGCGGCCATGAGAATTTCCCACTCATAATTCTAGCAATCCACCAGTAATGTCACATTGCAAATCACCATTAAAAAATACTATACAGTGCTCAACCAATGTTGGAATGTTTATTCAAGTAGCTACAACAAATCAGTTGGATATAACGTCTCCGGGCTTTGTATATTCTAGCAAAGATTCAACTGTTTGTTAATGGATTTACATAGTAAACCTAATGCACAGGCTATACATGAAGGAATGCTTGGATTATGTAGATTTCACCACCCAAGCACTCGGCCTGTAACAGATTGAGATTTTAAGAAATAGAATCTCCTTAATATTAATTGTTAAACAATCTAAAATTCTAACCATGTTTTAATAAATATTAATCTTAGTAGTCAAACAATTTAAAATACTAACCATTCTTTGATAAATATTGGTCATACAATCTCATGCATGGTATCCCATAATAAATACTGGCTATTATTATAGCTAACTCCACCAGCAAGTATATAGCCATATATTGCTAGTCAAACAAATTTGACATTGGGTTAATATTTTTGTAATGTTTAAAGTTTTCATTTCAAAAAAAGTTTTATATTAAATTTAAATTTTGAAAAATGAAAAATTATTTTTTTTATTTTCAAATTAATTTTTTTTATTTTCTATAGGTGGAAATTGTTAATTTGACTAATTTATTTTATCTAGATGTAATATTTTAGAGAAAAAAAATATAAAACATAAAAAAAAACCATTGTAATTATAAGTTCACCATACTTATTAATACTTACTTATTTAATTGGTTGGAGAGGATAAAAATCGCGTTGTCGCTGTTGTTGAACCTGTGAGCCTGCACGTGCCCAGTGTTAGGGTTCCCTCTCGAAGCCATGGAGGATCTGGGTTCACCCCAGGCCCCTCCTCCTCCTCCTTCGTCCGTTGATGAAGCCTTCAAATCGTTGTTGGCATCGCTGCCGAAAAAGAAGCCGCCAAGTTCATGAAGAAGCTAGATGACATTCCAGAAATCTCCCTTCCTCCATAGGGTCCGATCCAGGTTGCCTTGTTTCTGGCGGAGCGCAACTTGTGGGTCAGTTTACGGGCCTTTGGCCCTCTCCAAACACAACGGAGACCTGGGTTGTCAAAAACTAGAGGCCTTTGATCAAGAATAGTGTAACCTCGTATTTCTTGGGGAGAGGCTACTTTATGTTCAAATTCATCTCAAAAGAGGATAAAGATCTGATCTTTAGGAATGGACCTTACTTCATGGGTCCTCATGGCCTGTATCTCAATAAGTGGACACCATATTTTGATCCAGCAGTGGATGTTCCGACAGCCATTTCTGTGTGGGTTCAGTTGCCAAATCTCCCAATGCATTGCTGGAACTGGGATTCTCTGAAGCACATAGCCAACGCTTTGGGAAAATTTATTGACCGAGAAAACATCAAGGGCCAATATGATTGTGCCTGAATCTATGTTGAGGTCGACTTAGAGGTGGGTCTTTCGGAGGCAATAAAAATCAATGTCGACAGTTCGTCTCATGTGCAAAAGCTAGATTATGAGCAGCTTCCCTTCAAGTGTCGGAAATGCCACGAATACGGTCACTTTGCCAGGGGTTGCCTGAGAAATGGAGAGATGGAGAAAGGAAAAGAGGAGGGTTGGAATCAGGTTAAGCGTTCAAATACTACCCATAAAACCCCAAACCCTACCAGGGCTCCAAATGGTAAAGGTCCTCAGCCGGCTCCAGATCAGCAAAACCCTCCCCCGAAGGGTCAAGAAAACAAGTTTGGGCCCTTAAGCTCAGCTTTAGTGGAATCCCAGGAGGTCGAGATGCAAAAGAAAGCGATCCCATAAAAAGGGACATCCTCGGGCTCGAGGCAAGGAGAAAGCGCCTCGAAAAGACCTAAGGAAAAGCATGCAGAAGCTGAAGAGGAAGAACAAGTTTCAGAGGAATCCAAGGAGGAGGGAGAAATAGGGGAATCACAATTCTTGGCTAGAATATCGACAAGAGGTCGAATGCCTACCCCGGAAAAGAGAGAACAAGAAACTTACAAAGACAAGTTTCAGGGCAGTCAACCAACCCTTGAGAAACTATTGGCAAGAACCTTGAAGATGACAAGAAACCAGACTCAGGGCTCCAAGGGAGCTCACCACACCCAAAAAAGTAAGTGATGAAGGTTGTCTCCTGGAATTGCAGAGGAATAGGGAGAAAAGTGAAAGAAGAAGCCATAAGAACCCTGTTAAGGATAGAAGCCTCGGATATTCTTCTAATCCAAGAGACAAAAATGGAGGACAAAGTCTTCCTCCAAACAAGTAAGAAATTTTGGAATATAGGTGGAGGACAGGTCGTCCCAGCTCGTGGAGCTTTAGGCGGGTTGGGAACTCTTTGGAATAGTAACAAGTACACGATGGTCACTGAGATCCTAAATACCCACTGGTTGTTCCTGAAACTCCAGCATATTGATACTAAGGAGGTATTTTGCCTCTTCAATGTGTATGTCCCAGTAAACGCAGGGAAAAGAAGGCATGTTCGGACTCTATCAGAAATCTAGCAGATATAGAAAATCTGGAAAACACCATCATTGTTGGCGATCTCAACCTCACCTTGCTTATGTCTGAGAAGCGAGGAGGAAGCATCGTTAGGGATCCAACAAGGGAATGGGTGGAGGACCTCATGCAGGATTGGGACTTGCTCGACATCAAGCCCTTAAATGGTAAGTACACTTGGTCAAATAAAAGAGTCGGTCCTGAGCATATTGCAGCAAGACTAGATAGATTTCTTGTTCAAAGTTCTTTTCTCCTTTTAGGATTAGAGGCTAGAATGCATATTCGTCCCTGCAGTGCTTCAGATCATAAGCCGATCAATCTTGAATTGTTGGCCCAAATTGATCTTTATGGGTCAAGGATCTGAACTTCATGGATAAGGTTAAGGAAAGTTGGACGATGCCTATCAAGGGTTCTCCTTTCTTCGTTTGGGAGGAAAAGATCAGAAGAGTGAAAGTTGTTTTGAAAATTTGGGCCAAAACCCTCCCTAACCCAGCGGCAAAAAGAAAGAAAGCCCAAGTCAGTCTTGAGCTCCATCATTTGCAAATGGAAGATGCAGACATTACAAAAGAATTTCTAAACAAGGAGGCAGATTTACAATAGAATTTTCATAAGGCATGTTTGTCGGAGGAAGAATTTTGGAGACAAAAGTCTCGCAGCCTTTGGCTTAAAGCGGGAGACAGAAACACTTCCTTCTTCCACAAACAAGCCCAAGCAAGAAGAAGCTTCAACTCCATCTCAGAAATCAAGGAAGATTCCACAACTAATAAAGACTTCATGAGCATTAAAAGGGCATCTTTCTCTCACTTTAAAAATCTTTACAGTGAAGAAGGTGTGTTGGATCAGAATTCTAAGTTCCTGGATGTGGTACCTTCAAAGATAACCTCCAAGATGAACCAGCACCTAGAAGCAAAGGTTACTAGAAAGGAAATAGAGGTTTCCCTCTTTGCTATGGAGCCCGACAAAACCCCCAGACCAGATGGCTTCAGAACTAGATTTCTCCAATCTTGTTGGCAAATAGTGGAAAAGGACTTGCACAAAATGGTCTTGAAGTCCCAAGCCTGTCAGAAAATTGGGGGCAGCACGAACTCAGCCTTTCTTGCCCTCATCCCGAAGGAAAAGGGAGCCAGTTCTTTCAACAAATTTCGACCTATTTCGCTATGCAACATAGGCTACAAGCTGATTACCAAGGTGATAGCCAACAAATTGAAAGGTATGCTTCCTAATATTATCCCAGAAAATCAAGGTGGTTTTGTGCATGGGAGGCAGATTGTGGACAATTTTATCCTAGTGTAAGAAGCGATTCACTCAAGCCTGCAACGAAAAGAAAAGGGTATGGTTATCAAACTAGACCTAGCTAATTCTTTTGATCATGTTAGACACAGCATTCTCTTTGATTTTTTGCACAAGTTTGGGTTTGGGCATGAGTTTATCAATTGGATTCGTGCTTGTATCTTCGAGCCTTAGATTGCCCCTCTGGTGAATGGGTGAGCAGCGAACTTCTTCAAAGATTCAAGAGGGCTTCGACAAGGGTGTCCTCTTTCTCCCCTCCTATTTGTTCTTCAAGCCTTTGTTCTAAGTTTCTATTTGGACAAGAAGCAACTTGACCAAGAGATCCTGGGCCTTAACATTGCCAGAGTCAAAAATATTAACCATGCTCTGTTTTTCGATGATTCTCTAATGTTGGGCGCAACCTCTGTGCTTTCTTCTACAAGGTTCAAAGAAGTGTTGGATGATTACTGTGATGCTAGGGCAGCAAACTAAATAAGGGGAAATGTCATATTTATAGTTGGAACATTTATAACAACGCTCTCAGTGCTATTTCCAGATGTTTGGGCTTTGCTGGCTCTTCCAATTAGACTTCGTTCAAGTATCTGGGCCTCCCAATCTTCCAAAAGAACGCCTTCAGTGGAGATTGGCTCCCACTATTAGATAAGTTTAAACTCAAGATCCAGGCCTAGGGTTTCTTATGGCTCAATCTTGTTGATAAGTCAGTGTTCATCAAGGTTGTTCTCAGCAGTTTTTCGATCTTTCAATTCTCTGTCTTGCTGGCTCCAATCTGCATCCTCAAGAAGATGGAGGATCTCATTCGTAGGTTCTTTTGGAAAGGTGGCAAATAAAATGAAAAATGAATCCCTCTTGTTAGCTGGGACAAAGTCACCAAGCCTCTGATGGAAGGTGGATTGAACTTCAAAGATATTTGCACTCAAAACATTGCTATGGGCGCAAAAATCATTTGGAGGCTCATTGCTTCTAAGCCTGGTTGGGTGCAAAAATCTATGTGGAGGAAATATCTCAACGGGCAAAGAAAACGATGTCTTGACAGTCCCCTCTCAAAAACAGGTTCACAATTTCTCAAACTTTGCGCTCAGGCCATCCCGTTGATCCATCACAACGCCTTCCGGATCCTAGGAAATGGAAAACAAATCAGTATATGGGATGACAGCATTATGAATAACGCTCCTCTTGCCGAAAATCGTTTTTTTCATGCACTGCGAGCCTGGATGTCCAGCACTGGTTTAGCACCCTGTGGGACATCTCGTGTTGGGATGGATGTTCTTGGACTTGTTGGAAGCAGCTCCAGGTGCCTTTGGACCTGAAGCTAGACTGTGATGTCTTATTCGCTCACCTAAAGGGCATGGCCCCAATCCACGCTTGGAAGCAAGACCAACGTGGATGGGGTTCTCACTCTGGTTGCTATACAATGGTGATGGGATATGAAAAACTGTTGGAACAGCCTCATGTCCCGCCTAATCCTATGCTTTGGAAGGGGATATGGTGTCACAAGACCATTCCAAAAATTAACTTCTTCTGTTGGCGCATGTGCCATAACAGAATTTTAACTGGGGACAGATTGAAGAAAAGAGGCTTCCATGGGCCGTCTAGATGCTTGATGTGATGCGAAAATGAAGAGAATGTCTTCCACCTAATGCTAGAATGTAAATTCATTGCAGGGGTCTGGCATGAGGTTATGGGCCCTTGGGGAAACAATCTCGCAATCCCCACTTCCATCACTGATCTGTTTGCTAGTTGGCTTCACAGCTATCCAGGTGTACTCCCAAATAATGACAGTTTTAAAGTTGTATGGCTTTCCTTGACAAAGATTATTTGTTGGCAAATATGGCTAGAAATAAATAAGAGAATTTTTAGAGGTAAAGCATAGAATGCAAAGATAATCATGGCCAAGATCAAAATCCAACTGAAAGAAAGCTTGGGCAATCAGCTTGAGGCAACAAATTTAAGCCAGCAGGATTTGGAATGGGGCGATATGATGGGCCTTCAATTCTCTGTAGTAGCAAGGCAAAGAAAGATTAGTAAAGAATGGAAAATCAGAATCAACGAGAAAGACTTCTCGGCTTGGATCATCAAGTAGTCCAAACATACTTTATTCTTCGGCGGGGCTGCCAAAGGCAATCCCAGGAAAGAAGGTGCAGGAGGTGTCATTAAGAATCTAGAGGGCAGAATCGAGCATAGTTACGCTTGGGGCTTGGGCCACAACACTAGCACCCAAGCAGAAGCACTGGCTCCGCTCCAAGGCCTCAAGAAAGTCAAGGAAGTTGGCATTAAAGAGGCAAATGTAATTGGCTACTCTCAGTCCATTATAAAAACTATAGTGGACAACTTTGTTCCTAAAGATCTCAGGTTTACAAGATTGGTGACAAGAATCAAAACAATGGTAAAAACCCTTCAAAGTGTGAACTTCTTCCATGTATTGCAGGAGAACAATAAGGACGCAGATTTGGAAGCCAACAAAGTTGTACTTCTTCCTTTCGGCACTCCTTTAAGAGACAGGGACGAAAAATGGGACCCAATCCCTTAAAATCTAGCACACATGTTTTATTGCATTTTTCTGCAACAGATCGTTTGTATCCACAAGTTAGGGAAAATTTTGGAGATTGATTTGATTGCTATATGTAAGAAACACTGGCACATAAGTATCTGGGTCATTGAATCCCTGACAGGGGAGGAAAATTGGGCTTTTCTCCCATATTTTGTAATCTGATTCGAGGCATTCATGCCAAGGCTTTAATATATCCGTTCCTGTAAAAAACAAAATACTTACTTATTTAATTATATATGTTATGCATAATAAATCATTTAATAGTGCTGGCACGAAAAGAATTTAAAATTCATCTTCAGTCACATAGAGTACTGGACTTAATCTTCATTTCCTATATAATATTCATTTTGTACGATGCAACATCTATTGAGTGTACATGTATGTGTCCTTACAGCTAGAATCATCAACGGTTATTAATTATTTTGGGTTTAGAATTGCATGTGTTTTAATGTCACCCTATGTGCCTGAAATGAACTTTAAAATATAGGTCTCCAAATGGCCCTTCACTTGAAGGGTGTCAGCGATTTTGCGATCACATGTGCAAGAGATTTAATCTCTCCTTCCCATTGTGAAATCGTTATTTGCTTCACACTTGGCATCGATCGAGTGAGTTTGGAAAGCAATTTTATAAACTTCTTAGCCAAATTTGAAAATGGATTTGATGGAAACCCCACGATTGAGCTTTGAGGTGAATGAATAAAATTCAATAGCACTTTGAACTATATTAATAGTCAAGACTTTATTCCTTCTCACTTTTGTACTTATTCGCCTCAAGAGTACTATATGTTGTCTTTCTATCGGATTGTCTGAAGACTCGAAACAATTTTAATTATAGGTAATTTTTAAGTTTTAAGTTTTTTACACATTTATATTATGCAAAAATATTTGAATGAAAAGTTCAGTATTTATTAAAATTTTAATTTTAATTTTTAAATAAAATACATTTAAATATGCATGACACTTTTTATATTAATTCTTTATAAATAACATTAATAATAACATTGTATAAGATTGTTTGTTTTACTTAAAAATGGGAATCGTGAAGGCAGGAATTTTTGGTTGTGACTAGGGTTTATCCTAGCCGTCATTGCCTACATCTGGTTTGCCTCCCCGCAGCTTGTTCTGAATCTTCAAGCCGCCCTTTCGCTAGCCACTCTGTTTTGTTGCTACACGTTTCCTTGTGGGTGATTTGGAGTCTCATTTAGCTCTTCAACGATGGGTGTTGATTCCACAGGTGATATAGAGGCATTTCATGCTCTGGTTCAGTTATTGAATCCTCGGAACAAAATCTCGCCTCATTCTAGATGATTTGTCAAGCAAGCTGAAGATATTCCGCATCTGGAATTCTCATCTCTGGAACCTCAAAGATCGGATCTATTTATTGGAGAATGTGCTCTTATGGGCAATTTCACTGGTCTATGGCCAAGTCCAAAGGTTGTGGAAACCTGGGTTTCAGAGCATTGGTTCCCTATGATCAAAGGCTCGGTAAGATCTTTTGTTGTAGGTCGAGGTTATTTCATTTTATTTTTTTCAGTAAATCGGAGAGGGATATCATATTCCGCTCCGGCCAATATTTTATGGGTTTAATGATCTAGATGGATATTGGTGGCCACCCACCTGTTCCAAATTCCAACTGGCTCATCTTGACAGTTTTTAGTTCAGCATGTTTCTCTGTAATGGGGACACTTCTTTGTAATTATCGGTTATGTACTTCTAAGGTTGTCTTGAAGCCCTACACATCATCCAGGTGGATATTGGTGGCCACCCATATAGTCCAACTGACCTATTTTGGTAGTTTTCATCTTAGTGCATCTTTTTGTACTTTTGGGGCCATTTTGAGGCCCTAAACAACATGTTTTGGGCTTGCTACATTCAAACTATTGACAAAGACAAAGTTTGATAGCATAATGTGTATTTCTCAAAAATACATTTCCAATGGGCTATCACACGCCTAAAATGAAGATTGTATGCAAAAGTTACAACCCTGGGAAGTTGATGTACTAACTTACCCCAACAGGGCCCACATGAATTTTGGCGCTTCATCTCCTAGGGTTATGTTTTTGGATGGGTTTTTTTCCATTCATGTTTATTGTAAAAATGCCTTCACATCCTCATTGTACTCATTTTCTTGCGAATGAGCGTAGTCGTCACATATCTTCTCAGAGATAAAGTTGCCACTATTCTAGCGATTCTTGCACTCTGTATTTTTACAGTCTCTGTACATTTATTTCATTAATAGAAATCATGTATTGTTGTAGTTCTCTGTTTCTAGAAATATTTATGCATATTTCATTGTAATATCTCTTCTTTCATTTCGTTCCAAAAATAATCTGGATTAGTGGTATCAAAGCAGGTTGCTCTTGATCATTTTTCAGTGCATGTCCCCGACGAGGTCCGAGTATAGAAAGTTGGGTCTCAATCTTGTCTCTCTTGAGGACAATTGCTCTTGCATGCCCAAGAAACCCTCCATGGTGGAAGAAACGAAAAATGGTGGAGCAGAAGATTCTATTAACATGTTGCTTGAGCAAGCTCTCGTGCGACAGAGGGACGAAATGATGGAGAATTTTTCCCAAATCCTTCAACGCCTTTCGATAGCAACAGGTGCATCTTCATCAATCGACCACTTTCGAGGAACTTTTCTCTTCAAGGTACAAGTTAACTTTAATATTCCCATATTTTAAGGTTAGATAGATGCAGATGCCCTAGAAAAATGGTTAAATATGCTAGAAGGTTATTTCTTTGTTCACAATTTTTCTAACAGGGAAAAGATCGCCTTCAAACTCCTCAAGGCTCTCCCCTATGTCAAACATTGGTGGGAAACTTACTGGGAGAAAAGTTCCACAGAGGAATCTGGAATATATGGGGTCGAGCCCACTTGGGATTTTTTTGTGGATGTGGTCAAGGAACAATATTACCCTGTTGATAACTATGAAGACCAGTACATGAGATGGACCACACTACGGCAAGAGAAGGGCCAAACAATGTCAGAGTTCACAAATACTTTTCATACCTTGTGTACCAAGTTGGGTATCAAAGACTCTGAGCGACATCTAGTTCTGAAATACTATGGGGCTCTACATAGGTACATCCAAACCGAAATTGATTTCCTAAACATCTCATCATTGGGAGTTGCCTATCGATATGTTGTCAAAATCGAGCAGAAATTTGGGCACCAGAACAAACGGGAGTTCAGGTCTGCAAATCTGAAACAACCAAAGCAAGATAAAGACGCCCCTAACCAACAACCTCTCAACAACCAATCCAAGACAAAGGAAAAGTAGTGTAAGGGAAAGACAAAGAATGACATTGGGAAGTGGTGCAACTTCTACAAAATCCCCTGGCACAACACCGATGAATGTCGCTCAAAAAATTCATTGGTGGTCGAGACCAAAGACAAGGAGTCGAACCCTGATTCGAAATCTGATCCAGAAAATAATGAAAAAAGACAGAGCATCGACGTAGACCCCACTGTTACTCTCGCGACCGCAACAACTCAACCAGAAGAACTAGTAGATATTGAAGAGGGGGAGCACCTCTTCCATTCACAAATGTGGGTGAAGGGGACCCCGTTGAATTTCATTGTTGATAGCAGAAGCCAGAAGAACCTCATCTCAGTTAAGGACATCAAACAGTTGGGGTTTTCGACAACACCACACCCGTATCCATACAACATTGGGTGGCTTCGCCGAGGACGAGATCTATGTGTCAGCCAGTAGTGTCTCATGTCCTATGGCATCCAGCCCTTCAAGGATGAGGTAGTATGTGATGTTTCCCCTCTTGATGCTTGTGATGTTGCTTTGGGCCAACCATATATGTGGAAACGTCATGTTGTTTATGAGTCTCGACCCCGTAGTGTCATTATTACTCTGGGGGGTCAAATCTACAAGATACCAGAGGTCGTTTCGACTATTTTTCCACCAAAACAGTGCTGCAAGGTAATCTCTCATACTCCAAAATTCAACCTCTTCATAATATGTTCAAAGGATGCATAGAAGGCCACTGCAACCATTGCAGACTTAGCACCTTCTATCCAACAGAAGCATATTGCATAAGAGAAAGAAGATATTGTTTCTTCACCTACGATGGTGCCTACACAATGCCTCGTTAAGCCCAGAGAAAACAGGTTGGTGGAAGATATTCAACCTCACCAACAACAGGTTCATGACAGCCTTCCATAGGCCAAGCAACACAACTTCTCTAGCAAGGCATGCACCTCACCAAGATTCAGGTTTAACAGACGCTTTCCCCTCTTCCCTGAGAACTCAACGCAATGGAGACCATTGCTTCCTAATGGGGGAGGATTGATCCAAGTGGATATTGGTGGCCACCCACCTGTTCCAAATTCCAAATAGCTCATCTTAACAGTTTTCAGTTTATCACGTTTCTCTATAATGGAGACACTTATTTGTAATTATGGGTTATGCACTTTTGAGGTTGTCTTGAATCCCTGCACAGCATCTAGGTGGATATTGGTGGTCACCCATCTAGTCCAACTAGCCTATTTTGGCAGTTTTCATCTCAGTACATCTTTTTGTACTTCTGAGGCCGTTTTGAGGCCCTAAACAACATTTTTGGGCTTACCACAATCAAATTGTTTACAAAGTCATATTTTGACGACATATTTTTTAGTTCTCGAAAATACCTTTCCAACAGGCTATCACACACCTAAAACGGAGATCGTATACAAAAGTAACGACCCCAGGAAGTTGATGTACTAACTTACCCCAACGGAACCCACATGACTTTTGGCGCTTCATCTCCTAGGGTTAGGTTTTTGGATGTCTAGGATTTTTTCATTCATGTTTATTGTAAAAAGGCCTTCAAAGCCTCATTGTACTTATCTTCTTGTGAATGAGTGTAATCGTAACATCTCTTCTCAGAGATAAAGTTGCCACCATTTTAGCGAGTCTTGCGCTCTATATTTTTACAGTCTCTGTACATTTCTTTCATTAATAGAAATCATGTATTGTTGTATTTCTTTGTTTCTAGAAATATTTATGTGTATTTCATTGTAATATCTATGCTTTCATTTCGTTTCGAAAATAATCTGGATCATTCAAGGGGTATGTTTCTCTCCCCATGGTATTTAGATTTCAACCCAGAAGTCGAAATCTCTTCAGCCCCAGTGTGGGTAAGACTTCCTTATTTTCCTCTTATTTTTTGGGAAGAAAACTATCTTAGAGCCATTGGGAATAAATTGGGCAGATACATTGATCAGGCTGAGCCAAAAGGAAACTAGAACTCTTGTGTGAGAATTTTTAGTGGAGGTGGATCTGGAGAAGGGTCTCCCAGAGGCAGTGCAAATCAAAATTGATGAGTGGAGTTTTCGACAACCTATTGACTATGAGAAAATTTCGTTCAAGTGTCATATTTGTCATGATCATGGGCACTTTGCTAAAAATTACCCAAAAATGCAGCAATCTCAACCGCCTCCAACAAAAGAAACTGAGTTTAAAAATGTCATAGGTAAACGTAGGAACCCACAACGTAAGGGGTCGCCCCAACCAAGAAAAGCTTAGGAGACTATGCAAAATAATCAGTTTGGAGCCCTTGAAAATCTAGGTGATGCCGAAGATTTCGAAGAAGAGGGGAAGGACCTGGGGTCTCACCCTTCCACAAGCTTTGCCCACCCTCCAGAGGAGCCAAAAATCAATGCAAAAGAGGACAAGAAGGAAGATTCTTCAACAAAAGAAGAAAGAGAGGACCGTCGAAAAGTGAAGGAAAAAGATGGAGAAGATAGCAAGGAGGATGAAGAAGAAGTTGACGAATATAGTGTGAAATTAAAGGAGGAAGAAGTGGAAGTTGTAGAAAAAAAAAAAAAACAAAAAAAAAAAAAAAAACTTTAGATCATGGGAATACAATTCCAAAAGTACAGTCTGGCTCTGAACCCACCAAACCCTTTTCTTTTGTTGATAATTTGAATAATTTTACACCAAATCCCTCCCCCTTGTATAAGGGGAAGGAGATTTAAAAGGAACAAATAATTCATGGAGCCGGAAAGATTAATCATTCAACAAACAAGTTTGATCTTTTTCATCCCTATTGGGGGGATAAAAGAAAGTTCCAAACACTAATGTATTGTTTTTTTGTAAGCTTTTGTAACTAGTTTGTTAAAATATATTCGAGTTCACAAAAATATGATATAGGAAATAGGAAAGTATCTCCTTTGACCTCCATTTGTGATGGAAGGTTGAAGAATTTTAACTTATTTTCACTACAAGAGGCTTTTATTTTCTTCTCCATGTACCTCCTTTGTTGTAACTCCTTTTCTCAATAAAATCTATAATCGCTTATGTTAAAAAAAAATAGTTTGCTTTAATTTTTTATTTTAGTCTTTTTATCAATGGATAAAGATGGTTTGTTTTAATTTTAACCTTTTTAAGATTTTACATTAAAGTCTTTTTAACAGTGTATAAAGATGGTTTGTTTTAATTTTAATTTTAGTCTTTTTAAGATTTTACATTAAGCTTTTTACAATTTGACATTTTGAAAAAATATTTAGTTGAAAAGTTTATTATTAATTAAAATTTGTTTGAATATTTATGAAATTTTTATATAATTTTTTATAAATATTTGATTTTTTGTTTTTAGTATGTATGTATTTTTAAATATTAATAAATCTATTTAAATACAACTTTTTCTATGTTCTCTTATCTTTTTTATTTTTAATTCAAATATAATAAATTGATTCAAATGTTGCATATCCTATTATGGAAAGATTTAAATAAATTTATTGATATATTATGTTTATTATTGTGTATGGTTTTTTTATTTTAATTGAAGTTTTTCAACAAGGTTATTGGTTATTTAAAACTTTAAATTCATCTAAAATTAATGATAATTGAATTTAAAAAACTTAAATTAAAGTAATTAATCATCTAAATCAAACTTTAAAATTAGAAAAATGGTATATATTATTAAATATTTTTTAAAATAAACTTTAATAAACTAATAATATAATGGTACTAAATTAAAATGAAAAATTCATTAAAATAAAAATATGTAATATAATATTACAAAAAATAAAAAATCATCTATAATTTTTTTTTTTAAATCATCAACAATAATATTAATATAAATTCATTTTAATTGAAATATTTATTTTTTCCTTGTATTTAAGAGATTTTAATTATACACAAACTTATTTAAATTATTTTTTTATGAATGAGTTTATTCATCAATCATATTTTATTTCTAAGCTAATTTAGTTTTATCTTTGAACTCTATAAAACTATTATCTTAAAACAATTTTAAGAAGCAGTTATAAGCAATTTTGCTACCACTTATTTATAACTTTATTTTCAATGAGAAAATGTCTCCATTATATTGATATATAATGTATTCTCAAAATAGATTTTACAAAAGCATTTGAAGATGTTGTTCATGATAGTGATGCAACTTTCTCCTGCAGTGGTCTCTCGACCATCGAGGGTGGAAAGTTCAATGAAGAAGAGCAGGATCCAGTAGAATCAGAGAAAACTGCAAGGAAGTTGTCCAGGCTAGAAAAGAAAAACATAATTCTATTTGCTAGAAAGGAAAGAAAGATATCAGAAATAATGAGACCAAATTTCAGATCTTAAGAGGCCACAGAGTAAGGAGAAGCTGATTTTAGAAAAGAGTTAGGAAAAGTGGGGGGTGCTCATGCCCATCTATCCAGTGATTATAAGATACAATACCCGCTTTTTTTCTGGAGAGCAGCCTTTGATAGATGGTTCGCTGATTTGTTATGCTCTCGGTAGATGTGTATCATGTAGCTGAGTTTTTTGAAGGCAAGCTGGAGAAGTTTAATTATGTCCTTCCAAGCTGAGAGAGAAATTGCTTAAAGATTTCTCATGTTGTTTAACCATTCAATGATAGTCCTAGAGTCCCCAAGCATATCGAGGGAGTCAATATGAAGTCTAGAGACCAAGTATAGTGTGGCTCAGGTGCCCAATAATTCTACCCTGATGTTGGATGCATCACATCCTTACATAAATATTAAAAAATATTAAATACTAAACCACTCAAATTCTAATTGCATTTACTTATTAAGTAGAGATTAATTTCCCACTTATCTCAACCTAGTAGCCATATTCTTCATTCAACAAGTCAAACAACAAGTTTAAAATCTAATAATAAAAAAATGCAAATGGAAGGATTGACCATAACGTCACGCAATCTAATTATAACCTATGATATCGGATATTCAAGTTTTCTTAAGTTTATAGGAAACCAAAGAGCATAGAGGAAAACCAACAGACCTTTTATTGGAAATGGTTTACCTTTATTTTATTAATTTTATTGACTTGTGGGCATCAAATTTAGCAGGTTATTGCAAAAATTATTTCGGTTGTAAATGCAATTAAAATATATATAAACATTTCTTTCAATCAAGACTTCTTCTTATTTTATTTTAATTATTATAGAAAAACAAATCTTCAAATCCCACAGGAAAATCTTTTATCTTTAGGAAAACTTTAAACTAAATATGAATGTATATATGTTACCATAAAAATTCAAAGTTGAAATAAATATAACCTTAGGAATTTGTTCAATGTGGTCCAGAAGATGTCATTGTGTCGAAGTTTTACAATTGTATTTCGTCATGAAAATCCCAAGCTAGTAGTTTAGTGGAATGTGAATAAACATGGTGTAATCAATGTTAAGATGCCAATAGAGCAAATTCAATATATTGTTGATCAGCAAAATTATCACTGGCATCGTACTGTGGTTTTTGATCTGATATTCATTGATCGCAGTTGGTTGGTTGGATTCTTGATCTCTATCAACTAGATATTGATCTAACGTTGGTAGTGACTCTAGACTCCCGAAGAATAACAAGAAGCTTTTTGTAAGTAAGATTATGAAACTTTGTTTTTTTTGGTTAGGTTGTGTCATTTCTGATTTATTTCTTTAGATTTCTAAATGCTCTTGCCATTCACTGTGCTTTGCCTACTTGTTTCTCTTATTTATAGGACGATATAGTAGTAATTGTAGCAAGAGTTGGCATAGAAAGGAAAATCCTTAAGGTGGTGAAGGATGACACAGTGGATCCATGTGACATAGAAAGGAAAATCCTTTCAGGCAGTGAAGGACCAAGAAGTGGCTCCATGTAGTTTTCAAGTGGGATTCCCTTCCAAAAACCAGCAGAGCAGAAGTAATAAGTGTATCAAGCAATGGCTCTAGGCTCTAGGCATCTTCAAACATCAACTGGAGTGTGTCAAATATGTGGCAAGGCTCCAGGCACCTTCAAACATCAACTGCGGTGTGTGCAACTTCATACATACACTGCACTGTGTGAAAAATGTGGCAGTATGGTTTTGTAATTTGATCTAGAAATTAATGACAAACTCACAATTCAGCTAATGAAATAATTTAGTTTTTGTTCATTTTAAAATTAATTTAAATGTCTGACAATTATAGGAAAAAAATAGCTCTCCACATGTGGGTATTTAGTCTCATCAATCATGTTGGACCAATGACAAATTCAACTTTTTGACTTTAGAAAATATAAGAATATGTAAAAAAAAAGGTAAAAAATCCAAATTAATAAATTTTTTATGAAAAAGTAGGGAAGGAACTTCCTGAAAACCTATAAACATAGCAAAATGCACCAACTAATATACTAAAATGTACTAGGTAATAAGCACTCAACGATAATTGACTTCATGGTGAAAGTTATAGTCCCTGGCTGGAGGTAAGGACTAATGAGGATTATAGTATGAAGTCCACAAACTCAAACATTTATCATTTGAATGAGGAACGTGAACCCACCTTGCGTCTACTTGTCAAGCTGGAGGTAGGGACTAAGAAGGACTATAGTATGAAGTCTACAAACTCAAACATTTATCAATTTTATAATATAATAAATCTGAAACTTCTTTTTATTAAATCTAACAAAAATATACTTATAAGGATAGGATTTTGATTTTTCAAAGCTTTGTATGAGTAACCTGAACCCACCTTGCGTCTACTTGTCAATTCTTAGATAATCCACTAATTGATCACCCTGCCAACTCCTTAGGGTATTGTCCTTCCCCAAGGACCCCAAAGCTACAATGGAGCTATATAAAAGGTACCCATCTAGCAATAAAAGAAGAGTGAAGCCACCAAGCTTTGAAAAAAATCTTCATTTAATAACACACTTCAATGCACCAAACTCTCAATAAACACCAATAGAAAGTTCTCAAATATTACAACTATCGAACATTATGGTGCAAAAAAGTGTTTTTCTCTTAGTTCAAGATTTCCTTTTATAAGTTGTCCAATTCGTGAAAAAATTGTAATTTATTAAATTATTAATTACCCAATATTCATCCACCCATGTGTCACTCCATGCACAAGTAATTACTTATTCAGAAATATAAAATAATGAATTATCCTCACCCAACTCTCACATTTTTTATTTTTTATTTTCACTTTTAAGTGTTCCCTTGATCTCCTCTAGGTGTTCCGATCTCCTCCTCATTTCCTATTTTAGTGAGTGCACATGAAGTTACTACTTTAGTTATTTATTAGTTATATTTAACTTATCCCAACCCACTTTTCTTTTCCCTCTCTTGTATTTGAATTTGAATTATATTCCTCTTTTTTTCCTTGATTTGTGGGTGCACTACTAATTAGTTTTAGTTAATTAATAATTACTTTATTTTCATTTCATACACAATTCTAAATGTATTTTTTTTAGTTTTAATTAACTACATCATTCATTTTTGTTATGAGATACTAATTAATCTATATGATCATTCTTATTACTATCAATTAATTATTTTTTCTCTTTATGTTAGAATGCATAAATTATATGATATTTTTCTCATATTAATTAACATATGCATACTAAGGCAAGCATATTCTATATTCTTAAATAAATTTCTTTCAATATGTAATTGATAATTTAAAATTGATGCCAAGAGTATTATGTGTATCCATGCCCTTCAAGAGTTACCTTTCGGTGCATTAGAAGGGTGTCATGTTTTTGCATGCCCTTCAAGCATCCAACTTTCTTGGTGGGGGAAATGGTGCAACTATTGAGACTATGTTAATTCAATATTTGTTATCCTTGATCAAAGACTAATGGTTACCAAGGAATAATGTTATCACCTTAATGTGTTCCCTTCAACCAAACCTCGTAAGCGACTAAATCCATAGCCAACCCTCACAACAATGTGAAACCTATAAGTAAAAGCATCACCGGATTTTCAACCCATGTCACAAAAAAGGAGTGCTAGTAGGTGGAAATAGAAATGGTATTACTCTTCCCCTGATGGTACCCTATACACTTCTATACAACCCCATTGCCCATATGTGGATCGATAAATTAGCATGTTCCATGTGTCTGCACACAATAGAATCAACGCATCAAATAATTACATAATCAAAATCAAAGCATAACATTAATCATATAACATTTTAGGGTACCTTGACTCAATCTGAAATCCAGTATAATGTTGATGCAATCTCACATCAATATATACATGTGGATTCATGTCACACTAGGAAAAGTGTGTGTAACACATGCAAGTTAATGTATACAACATTTTCATTTTAATGTGTCATATCCATATGAATTGAAAACATCAACTACGTCATATCAGTGCACATATAATTAACCATGTCATCATATAAACATTTAAATGAACCCATTCAAAATCATAATTTAAAAGCAATCAAATAATCAAAAGCTTGAGTTTCATCATCAAAGTACAAGTCAATAAACTAGGTCATTTATAAACAAATGCCCTAAAATAATAAGATCTAATATGTCTAACAAGTAGGAACAAATGGGACACTACACTAGGAAGTGGTTGACATTGTCCTCCATCTAGATATTCTAAGGAAGAGGGAGTCAATTTGGTTAATTCCCTCATGGTTACTAGCAGGTTGTTGACATTGTACTCCATTTGGAAATTCTCAGGGAAAAAGGGGAATCCTTTGAAGTTTTCGTTAAAAAAAATGATATTTATATTAATACAACTTCCATTAATATACTTTTTCTTAATTGTTTAATTTCTTTTAAAATATTGTAATCTAATTTTTTTAATAATAAATGGGAGGTAATTATCATTTAAAATCAGCACGGTTTTATCATTTTAAAATCAAAATGAATATTATTGAATGTGATGAGTGAGTTGAGAATATTGGGAAACAAAATTGATCAATCACTACTCAATAATCGAGTTAAACCTAAGCATTCTTCCTGTTCAGTTTTGGAGTGTGTGTTAATTTAGACATTTAATGTTGTGTGGGCAACAAGGCCACAAACATCACTTTCTAGTTAATTTTTCCTGGGCTGCCCACATTTAAACATGCTTGAAGGAAAAGATAGCAGTATATAAATAATAGGTATATAATGGAACTCGGTCTAGATTTTCTCTTGAATTTTTTAAAATAATTGCATGAGTTCATTTTCAATGTTAATCTCGTAAGGGAATGAGAGAGTAGACATGATTTCCTCACACACAAAACTGAACTGAGCATTTTGTATTCAATCAACAATGTTACATACAAATGCATCACACTTTGGCTTAAGATAGGAAAGCTATGTTAACAAGTTATTGAGAGAATATCTCAACTACTCACAAATATGGGAGCTAACTAGTTGGAGAAAATATCTCATGGTCCAACTAGATCTAACAACTCACATAGAGCACACTCTACCTTACAATATTCAATACATTAACAAAATTACAACCATATGACATGATAAAGAATCACATATTAATAATTAAGAAAAGTAGGAATTAGTAACTCCAACACCCCCTCTTAATGAGTACTTGTCTCAATCTTTCTCAGGTAATGTCTTCATCGACATCTTAAATAACCATTTCGAAAATCTTGCAAGCTTCAAACTCCATCAGGTTGTGACCTATTCCTTCAAAAGGTATAGCCTCCTTGTTGTGACCCAAGCTTCCCAACATCATTGGACATCATTATCACTTGCAATGTCTCATAACCCTCATAAAGGTAGATGTCGAACTTGCCTAGATCTATCGCAAACTATCTCGATGAGAAATCACCACATGCTTATCTCACAACCCCAATGAGGCATAGTTTATTTGATCCCCTATAGCATCTCGGACTATTAAAACAACCATTATTCTTGAGTTGAACCTAAAAATTCCCCCTCTGGGGTTGCAATTTCATTTCACTTGACCTCTTCACCTTTGATTTTGGAGATTCATCAGCATTTATTTCACAAACAAATGGAAAAAAAATTAAACATACTTATAATAATTTTAAAATTATTTGCTATTAATTAATAAAGTTGGCCCCTTTTTCCTTGAAGTCTCCTAGTTCAAAAGAGTTAGTTGGTGATTGTCATAACATGGTCGAAGAGTCACTTTCTCCTTCTCATGTGTTCCATCTGGCTTTATCTACCTGCATTTAAGAATTATGTTGTCATATTCACCGAAGCTTCCAAAATTTTGGAATTGCTTAGCTTGAGTGATAGACAATATCTAATAGGTTGCTCACTTAAAGTTGGGTATTGAATGGAAACATGATTATAATTGGTGTTGATATACACAAGCTGGCTCTCTATAAGCACTATGGAAATCGCAGAGTCAATAAGCATTCACAATAACCTAATTGCATGTGACAGTCTAGAAGTAGCGATACTCCTAGCTAAATATGGTTGGTCCCATTTTCATTGAATTAGGCCCCCCAACTGAGAAATTAACCATGCAGGCCCCCACACCCATCTCACCAATAAGAATGTGTGATATGGTGGAGGCTCTCAAGCCGGTCTAATCGATTTTGCATATCCCATTGACCTGGTGTGACTGGAATTTCATCGATGGCCACCTTAAAAAAACTCTCTAGAATAGACACCCCTCTAGCCAAGTCACTAAATTTTGGACTCTCCTGCTAGTGACGAATGGGTGGATCAGCTTCCCCCAAGCCATTTACATTCTTATCATCACATGATTCTCTCATATCTTTTTCCATTTCAAGGGTTCTGGATCATGTGTACCCATCGAAAGCGTAGCCGACAATGAGATTTTTGCAGCAACTAATGAAATTGAGGCCCGACTAAAAGCATCACACAATAAGGTGCAATTCCAGTAACCTATTATTACTATGATAGGTTCCTTCAAACATTCATGTGGATCTTTACTCATAGGGTGAAAGTCTCCACAACACTGTACAAAATTTTTGAGTAGTTATTTTATTGCACAATACGAATAATCTCTACAACACTCGGTGCACATGGAAATTCACTCAAAAAAAAATCAAATGCAAATAAAATGTAGTACTCACTCACAGCAAACAATCTACTCTCCTACGCTAAGATAATCTTATATATTTACATAGGATTAGTATTCACATCTCTATCATTTTCCTGAGCCCTCCTGCGAGGGAGTCATTCCCAGTCTCACTTTGATACCATGTAAGGAAATGAGAGAGTAGACATGATTTCCTCACACATAAAATTGAACTGAGTATTTTGTATTCAATCAACAATGTTACATATAAATACATCACACTTTGTCTTAAGCTATACTTACCATACTAACAACTTGTTGAGAGAATATCTCAACTACTCATTGATCTAGGAGGTAACTAGTTGGAGAAGATATCTTATGATCCAACTAGATTTAACAACCTAGAAGCAAACAAATCACGTAGAGCACACTCTACCTTACAATATTCAATACATTAACAAAATTAAAACTATATTACATGATGAAGAATCATACATTAATCATTAATACAAGTAGGAGTTAGTAACTCCAACAAATCCTTGGCAGGGGAAATGAAAAACTCTAATATTATTTTGCATAGATTTTATTTAGTATAGTACTAGATAGTTATCCCTTGTTACATAAGTTTAAGTTATAATTTACCAAAAATTTAAGGGAGTTTGTCACTACTATTTTTTTTTTGTAAGTAAGAAATTTGTATTACCTTCTTATAAACAGAGTCTACATACACAGTCTTCTTAATCCTCTAGGGTCAACAATAATAAAAACCAACCCAAGCATGATTCAAAAAATGAGCATCCCCGAGGAGGACAAAAAACTACAAATGTTTTATAGTAATCCCTAACATATAACAAAGTATAGGCAGAAAAATTGAAATAAAACTTGAAACTAAGACTACAAGGCTATGGTTAAATACCATCTAACTTGAAATGACAAACCACTGTGTTGAGTGAGATACATTTCCACCAAGTGGGTTGTCCATGTGGCATGGTTGTAGGGGGATAGGAAGTTCTGGGATGATCAGAACCTAACCTGGGTAGTCATCTCCTAAGCATGTTTATGTTGTGGTTGGTGGGAGCATAAAGCCAACGGCAGAGAGAATTTTTGATCCAGTTGTTTAGAAGGAGGGTGACCTCCCTTCAAGAAAGTGGTCTCGCCAGGGATACCACGTGGAGATTTGTTCTTTAGTTGAGGGACCTTAACCATGTGAGAAAATTCTACCTTGGTCACGACACCATCATCATACCATTCCACAAAAAATCCCCAAACCAATGCATCATCTAGAACTAACTGTGTTGCACACTTTGTCACATGAGATTTTGGTTCACCACTTGAAACAACACCTTGGGTCGACGGAGCACTAGCCTCCCTCTCCATTTCACTGGCTAATGGAATCAAACCACCTTGTTTTGCACCAGTCATCCTTTGAGTCCCCCTTCCTCTGCGCACTTTCCCTCGTTCCCTAATGTGCGGCATCGTGAGGGGTTGAATTCCAACGCCATTGGTGACACTGGATGATCATAATGAATAGGGATGCGAGATGTGGGTGACGTCGTCCATGATTTCGCCTAGGATCTAGAGTTTCCAAGTGGCGGGACGCACTCTCCCCTAGAGCATCATTATAAAGGCTGCCATAACACCCCATACGAGGATGTGTCTTCATGCGTTTCCATACTCATGCATTCTAAGAGCATAGGGTGCTTAGGTATTTCATTTCTCACACAATCCATATCGTGCTCCCGTCTAGTTACCCCAACATTAGCAAGCTTATCCACAATTTTATTAGCTTTGCATCAGACATGAGAGGGAATAAGGACTAAATTAGCAAGTAACAGATATTTCAGGAATTCAATATTTCTTAGGAGCCTCCAGCTGGGAGAAATATTGGCAAGCTTCGAGCCACTTAAAATATTGGAAAACATAGCCAAAATGACTTGAGAATATCCTTCCAGAATTAATTGATGAAATCCAAGTTGAGAGGCAATGTGAATACCCTGAATGAGAGCCCAAAGTTGAGCAACATTATTTGATTCATGATGAAGGCTACCAGATAGTATGTGACGAATCTGACCCTAATCATCTCGGAAGACTACACCAAAACCAGCTAGTCTTGGGTTTCCCTTTGACGCTCCATCGAAATTAAGTTTGAGGAAACTGGGGGGAGGGTGTTTCCACTTCTTAAGACTACATAGGGTAAGAATTTGAGAATCAGATCGGGGTCTAGGGATAGGTCAAGATCCCACTTGAGTAAGATGGGCCTTTTATCCTAATCACAGATCAAGTCATTCTCCGACCATTTTTTTTCGTATTGTTTTTAATATATTATCTTGAATTCTAGTCCATATTCCTTGCCAAGGTAGTTGTGTGGAATGGAATATTCTTTTGTTTTTCTCTTTATATATTTTCCACAAGAGAAACCCCAATAGAAGCTATCAGATTCGATTTAACACTGGGTTTTTAATATCATAGGATCGCTAGCTATCAATCGTGTTAGTGACGTTGTCCCGGTGGTAGTCTAAAGTAAGCATCATTTGAGCAACTTAGTCCCAAATGTTGGAGTTGTAATGACATTGATTGAGAAGGTTCTCCATGGTTTCCTCATGTTGAAGGAACAGAGGACAAATGGAGGGCCCAATGAATCCTTTATTTATAAGGTTTTCCCAAGTTAAGATGCACCTATGGGATACCAACCATAGGAATGTGATTACTTTGGGCCATAAGTTTTCCTACTAGATATTAGTCAAGATATTTTCTTTGGGAAGCATGTGAAATTGGGATTTCAAGTTGTAGAATTGCTTGATATTAAAGACCCCTTTTTTGGAGTGTCCCCATCTAAGTATGTCAAGGACTTGCTTAATATGGATCTACCGAAGCATTGATTCATCTTGTCAGGGCCTAAGGTCGATGCCCTCATGAATTATGAGATCTGTGAGAGTAATATTTCATTCCCTCCATGATGAGGAAGAGGGAGTGATTTTCAAATAATCCGCTATACATGTGGATCTATCTTGACGCATCCTTGCTTGAATATCAATAAACGGGCCCTCTTGTTGTAGCAGTGGCATTTGTTTCCATGAATCCATCTAGAATAGGGCTTCACTTCCTCTCCTGGTTTCCCAAAAAGTATTCTCTTGTACTAGGGAGCGGTTCTCTCGAGCTACATTCCAAATCAGAGATCCATTATTGTGTTCATTCCACCTAATTATTTTTTCATCTTCCACTCCTGGTCTGTATTTGCGACAACACATCTAAGCCCATAGATCCCCTAGTTTCTTGAGCCACCTCCACCATATTTTGGCTCCCATGACCTAGTTTAGAAAGTGAGGATCCCTTAATCCTAATCCTCGTTTCGTCTTGCAGAGATCCCCCCAATTAACTAATGCACATTTATTCCCTTCTTTAGTGCCTTCCCACAAGAATTTTCTTTCTATATTTCTAGTGGTTTTTAGCACATATTTAGGGGTTGCCAAAGTCGAGAAGATGTAGATCGAGATGGCCTGCAAATATATTTTTAAATAACCAATTAGCTAGCTAGATTTAAAGAACAGAAGGTCCAAGAGTTTAGGTGTTTGTCAATGGAGGTGAGCAGATGCTCCCAAGAATAGTTCCAGAGTGCATTATCAATGAGGGGGATGCCTATATATTTGGACGGAAGTGAGCTTCTGTTGAACCCCCAGCATGCATGTGATGGAGGCTTGAATAGCAAGAGGGATATTGAAGAAGAATATCTAGGATTTTTCTATATTAATTAAGGTACCTAAGGCTTCACTAAAATCATTGAGAATGTTGATGATGCAGTGAATTCTATGGTTGTGGGGGCTCCCATCAGCATTGTATCATTGACAAAATTATTATGCGAGATAGGGGGTGCAATCCATGCAAGGGAAGACATTTTAAAGAGCCATCATCAATGGAAGCCTTAATGTAGTGGTTGAGACCTTCCACCACAATAACAAAAAGAAATGGGGAGAGTGGTTMCCCTTGGAAGATACCTCTAGAGGGAGAGAAAGGTATGGATAGCACACCATTTATCATGATAGAGAAGAAATCTAAGGAAGTGAGGATCATTTTCCAACTAAACGAGGCCTCATTGAAACCAAAGGTGAGGMGGAGTGAATGCATATATTTCCAGCATAGTTTTTCAAAGGATTTGGAGAGATCCATATTAATAAGCACACCAGGAGTGTCAGACGACTTCAAGGAGTGAATAACCTCATGGGTGAGGATAAAAATATCCATGATTTGACGCCCCTCCACATAACCTGATTGTTCATGAGAAATAATGAAAGAAAGAGGGGGTTTGATCCTAAGTGAAATTACCTTTGTGATCATATTCTAGATGACATTGCATAGTGTGATCAGATGGAATTGATTTGAATGTGAGACACACTCTTCTTTGTGGATTAAAGTGAGAAAAGTGGAAATGAGTGCTAGAATCACACTAAGAGAGATACAAGAATCCCCTATCAATTGCCATACTTCCTCTCAAACCAGATATTAGCAATGATGGAAGAAGTATGTGGTGAATCCATCTGGCCCTCGAGATTTTCTTGTGGGCATGTCCATGATAGCTTGATCAACCTCCTTTAGAGTCACTAGTATGAGGAGAGATACATTATATTCAGTGGATATCAAAGAGGGGATGTGTTGTGTTATTTTTGCAATAGCCTCAGATCTATCTAGACAAGGTTCTGTGAGTATATCCTAGTTAAATATTACCATTTCCCTCTATATTCATATGTGATCCATGATCAGTTCTCCCTAATAATCCTCGAGCATGGTGATACGGTTAATGTGTTTTTGTTGAATCATGGATCGATGGAATAATTTGGAATTGTTGATCCGGATTATTTTCGGCGGGAAATGAGAGCGGAGATATAATAAAGAATGCACAGAGATATTGCAGATATTCAATAATATAACAGAAATTTGTTAGAGATGCAACCATAAACACAGATATACAGTAATACATAATTTCTATTAATCAAAGAAATGTACAGAGACTGTAAAAATACAGAGTGAAAGACTCGCTAGAATGGTGGCAGCTTATCTCTAAGAAGAGATGTGACGGCTACTCGCATTTGCAAGAAGATGATTACAATGTGGTTCTGGAGGCCTTTTTACAATAAATAGGAATGCCAAAAGTCCTAGACATCCAAAAACCTAACCCTAGGAGATGAAGCGTCAAAAGTCATGTGGGCCCCGTTTGGGTAAGTTAGTACATCAACTTCTCGGGGTCGTAACTTTTGCATACGATCTCCGTTTTAGGCGTATGATGGCTCAATGGAAAGGTATCATCGAGGAGATTCATTTTGGGGGCTCAATAATTCCTTTGGATATCATTGAAAAACTCTATCTCAAAAAACCTTCATTTAGGCCCTCAAAATGGCTCTGGAAGTTAAAACCTGTTAAAAATAGTAAATTGTCAAGATTGCCAGAAAATTGTTTTGAGCTAGTCGAAAAAGGCGGGTGGCCACCAATATCCACCTGGATCAATCCTCCCTCCTTAGGAATCAATGGTCTCCATTGCGTTGAGTTACCGGGGGAGAGGGAAAATCGTTTGCTAGATCTGCATCTAGGTGAGTTGCTTGTATTGTTGGAGACGTCGCGTTGCTTAGTTTGTGGAAGTCTATCATGAACCTGTTGAAGTTGAGGTTGTTCAACAAGTCGAGCTACATGAGAGGAAGGTGTGCAGAAGGAATCTTTCCGCTTTGCTACAACCTTGTCGACCTGCTTCTGTTGGATAGAAGATGCAGGGGGCGACACTGTAGTGGTTGCAGTGTCCTTATGTTCGTCTTTTGAACAGATTGTGAAGAAGCTGAATTTTGCAGTATGAGATACTACCTTGCGACACTTTTTAGGTGGAACAATAGTTGGAACTACCTCTAGTATTCTGTAGAGATGATCCCCCAAAGTAACAATGACACTACGGGGTCGAGACTCATAAATAGCATGGCGCTTCCACATATATGGCTGGCCCAAGAGAACATCACAGACATCCAGTGAGGCAACATCACATAATACCTCATCCTTGAAGGGATGGATGCCATATGACAATCGACATTGTTGGCTGACACGGAGATCTCGTCCTTGGCGAAGCCACCCGATGTTGTATGGTTGCAGGTGTGGTGTTGTCGACAATCTCGATTGTTTGACGACCTCTGTTGAGATGAGGTTCTTCTGGCTTCCGCTGTCAACTATAAAATGCAGCGGGGTCCCCTTCACCCACATCTGTGAATGAAAAATTTGCTCCCCCTCTTCAGGATCTGTTGGTTCTTCTGGTTGAATTGATGCAATTGCGACAATAGCAGTGGGTTCTACGTCAATGATCTGTCCTTTACCAGTTTTTTCAAAATCAGTTTCTGGATCAGGATTCGGCTCCTTGTCTTTGATCTCAGCCACCAATGATTTTTTTGAGCGACATTCATTGGTGTTGTGCCAGGGGCTTTTGTGGAAATCGCACCATTTTCCGGTGTCCTTCTTTGTCTTCCCATGACCCTTCTTT
>SNQJ01S0005617.1:277627-294411 GCA_010110895.2 Picea sitchensis
CAAGGTATGGAAGGTATTGGTGAACTCCGGAACTGCTTGGCCCCTCTCTTGCCGCAGTGTGGTCCATCTCATGTACTGGTCCTCATAGTTTCCAACAGGGTAATATTGTTCCTTTACCGCATCCACAAAAAAATCCCAAGTGGGATCGGCCCCATATATTTTAGACTCCTCTGTGGAACTTTGCTCCCAATAAGTTTCCCACCAATGTTTGACATGGGGGAGAACTTTAAGGTGTGCGAAAGTGATCTTTTCTTTGTCGGAAAACTTGTGAACCGATAAATACCCTTCTAGCAGATTTAACCATTTGTCTAGGGCTTCTGCATCTATTTGTCTTTCAAATACAAGAATATCAAAATTAAGTTGTACCTTGAAAGGCGAGGTGCCTCCAAAGTGGTCTCTTGATGAAGATGCGCCTGTTGCTATTGGCAGGTGTTGAAGGATGTGGGAAAAATTCTCCATCATTTCGTCCCTCTGTCGCGTGAGAGCTTGCTCAAGCAACAGACTGATAGGATCGTCTACTCCATCATTTTTCTTTTCTTCCTCCATTGAGGGTTTCTTGGGTGTGCGAGAGTAGTTGTACTCAAGAGAGACAAGCTTGAGACCCAACTTGATATACTCGGACCTCGTCGAGGACATGCACTGAAAAAATGATCAAGAGCAGCCTGCTCTGATACCACTAATCCAGATTATTTTCGGCGCGAAATGAGAGCGGAGATATAATAAAAGAATGCATAGAGATATTGCATATATTCAATAATAAAATAGAAATGTATCAGAGATGCAACCATAAACACAGATATACAATAATACACGATTTCTATTAATCAAATAAATGTACAGAGACTATAAAAATATAGAGTGAAAGACTCGCTAGAATGGTGGCAGCTTATCTCTGAGAAGAGATGTGACAGCTACTCGCATTCGCAAGAAGATGATTACAATGAGGCTCTTGAGGCCTTTTTACAATAAACAGGAATGCCAAAAGTCCTAGACATCCAAAAACCTAACCCTAGGAGATGAAGTGCCAAAAGTCATGTGGGCCCCGTTTGGGTAAGTTAGTACATCAACTCCCCAGGGTCGTAACTTTTGCATACGATCTCCGTTTTAGGCATATGATATCTCATTGGAAAGGTATCCTTGAGGAGATTCATTTTGGGGGCTCAATATGCCTTCATATTTCATTGAGAACCTCGATCTCAAAAAACCTTCATTTAGGCCCTCAAAATGGCCCCGGAAGTTAAAACCTGCTAAAAATAGTAAATTGCCAAAATTCCCAGAAAACTATTTTGAGCCAGTCAAAAAAGGTGGGTGGCCACCGATATCCACATGGATCAATTGTTCTCACCTTCTTTGATCCACTTTACTCTGGATTTTTGTCTCCAACGGGTTTCTTCTTGAGCATATCAGTCTTCCAATTGTTGCTTAATATCCGCCTCTTCTTCTTTTAATTGGTCTGAGCTCCCTTGTGCAATGATTTCATGTTGTATTTCCTTCATTCTCTATTCCAGGTCTCGTTGGGCCTGGAAGATATTCCTAATGAAATTTGTGTTCCAATCTTTGAGATGTTGTTTGAAGTTTTTCATCTTCTGTTGAAAGCGGTACATCATCGTTCCATGGGGAATGGTTGTTGCCTCCCACCATTGTTGGACATTTGTTTGGAAATAAGGGTGATTCAGGAAAAATTTCTCAAATCTGAATGGTTTACGGTGTGGGGAGCTTGCAATATCCATCCATAGTTGAATTGACCAGTGATTAGAGCCAACCACAAAAAGAAAACTAGATTCCATAAGAAGGCCATCTAGCATCAGTGATTATGAAATTAGGAAATGATCCAAGAATCTCACAATCTGATGGGATCTCGATCATCTATTAGTCTAGGTGAAGTCTCCACTGATATTTTCAAGTTCCACTAGATGAAGAGTGGCAATAAGGTTCTTAAAACCCTCGTTATATCCTTCCATTCGATGAAATCCTCCTTGCTTCTCTTTAAGGAAGAGAATAATGTTGAAGTCACCTCCTAGGATACATATTCTATCTTGAATTATTGCACTGAGACTTTCTAAATTGTTCAAAAAGAGGGTTTTTCATGAAAGTGAATATGGCCCATAAACATTGGTGAGAAACCCCTCCTTGTCAGAGCCAATGGATCTATGTTTAGCTAAGATGGTCCATTTAGTCATGAAAAAGTTCTCAAGTATGACTATTGGCGGGCTCCACTGGATGGCTAAGCCTCTCGTTGAACCTCTCAATTCGATATGGATGTACTAACATTGTCTCCAGCACCTGGATAAAATGGAATCAGCTTCAGTTCCTACGCATTTAGTTTCTTGGAGGAATAGAATGTCTAGATTTTATGCCATAATATGATTTCGAAGGAGTCGTTCTTTTCTCCTTCTATTTAGGCCCTGAATGTTCCATGAAATGATATTCAAGAGGAAGGTTGAGAGGGGATGGGATGAAAAATCTCAATGATCAATTGGATCTGACCTGAGTTTACCATGTAGCTACCCAGATCCTAAATTAATTGTTGGGTTGATTTTCTTCCTTGTATTTTTTCCTCTTTTGATTGCTTGCAAGAATCCTTTAGATGATCCTTTTGGATTCCCAAACCCAATCCAAATCTAGAAGTTTCCCCTGCTGTGGAATCAAGATAGACCTTGTGGACTTTTTGGAGTTGTTCATGAGGGAGGGAGAGCAATTTCTTTTTGTGGTAGGCTTCCTCAATACTTACCAAGTCAATCTCTATCAATTCTTTCTCGTCTAATTCAATCTCCATGTTGCCTCCATATTCAATGAATTTATCCTCCACCATATGGCCTAAACCATAGTAGGAGCAATATGCTCAATGATGGGTGTTTGGTTCAATTACTATGTTTATATCTCTTTCACATTGGGGGGATTCAGACAGACCATGTCCATCTCTTTATTTTCTAGGGTTTGATTCAAGATCTCAAAGGAGTTGCTATTGGTGGGAGATTTGGCCTAATTGATGATTGGTTTCTTAGGGCCTTACTTTCTTTTCCCTTGCACTTTTGTGAATCCATCCTTGGTCTTATCTACTTCCACAATCTCTGAATTGGGTGGAGAATTAAGCGGGAAATATATGAAGAGATGGTCTTGCTCATGACATTTTCAATAATGGAAAGGGATGTGCTCATACTCAATCATTTGATTGTCTTGATTCTCTAGACATATGGAACCCAGAAGGGGTTTGGATATATTCATGTAGATGCATATTCGTTCCTAAGAAGTATAACGTCCTTGCCTGGTAGCCTCAATGACTTTAACATAGATTCCCAATGTATTTTTTATTCCCACCATGATTTCTTCCAGCCAAAATTCCTAAGGAAGTGAATAAAGTCGGATCCAAACATGGCCATGGGTAAATTCCTCCCTTTCTAGGATGAAATGTTTGGTCCAAAATCTCAAATAAATCTTGACTAAGTTGAAAAATATGGCCCATTTTAAAATACTCGGTCTCGATCCTCCAGGTTATGGAAGATTGTGGTGAAAAAACCCTTATAACCCAGCTAAAGGTAAAAGTGGCCATTGGGCTTCCACCAAGCTTTGATCCATCTAACTAGATCCCTCTCTGAGGGCCACAGTCCCAGAAATTTGCCAATAAGTGCATGATATTTCATTTTTTTGGTGTGCTCTCCCACCCATTTTGATCTGATCGCATACCTTGGTGTTGTCATGGCTTTTGGAAGGCATTTCCCTAGCTCCCAATCTCAAGCCACCTTTGGATGGGATGGTTCTAGGTCAGTCTACACCAATTTTTCTTTGTTGGATTCAGCCCAGGAGGTATGTTCTTGTGATGGTGAAGTATGTTCGAAGGCAGGTCACGGCCCACCAGATCCCCTTTTCATGTTACCAAATTTTCTTACTATAGAATTTTGGTAGGAGGGGGTTTGTGCCCCCTCACCAATAGGCTTCATGTCGACGTCCAAGCCAACACTCGTGCAGTGCTAGCTACACATGTGGTACCAAAGATAGGGAGTTTGCAAAGAAACCTAGTTCTTTCTTCGCATCTAAACCCTAGCAGAGCTTGATTGATTACACATGCACCTCAAGTTTTTCACTACTATAGGTCCATTTTAATGTCCAATCAAATTTTCTGTATTTAATATATTTTATACGATAGAAAATTTAATTATTATAATAATTGATGGGTAGATGGGTGGATGACAATGTAGTACATCTCCCTCCCTCCCACGTTGATTTTGTTACTTGTATTAAATGCAGGAAACATATGGATGGGAGGGTGATCACCCCCTTACCTCCGATACTATGGGAAAACACATGGATGGGAGAGTGATATCCCATTTCCCCATGTTGAATTCCCAACTTAACACAATGAATTTCAATGTAGAAAGGAGGGACTCAATGCATTGTGTTTCCTTCTTACCACAACATAGATCCACATCTTTTAAGCATAAAAAGTTTTGGACTTTGATTTATTTAATCGTTTTTTTTTTAAATACATTAAATGGTTTATCTCCATTTAGATAACCACCCAAAGTAAAACCAAAATAATTTACATTTCCCAATAATCTTTCCATTCTATGAAAAAGAAGAAGCTTCCTTCCCTAGTCATAATACTAGATCTCTCAAAATTATACAATAGGTTGGACTCAACCTTTTTAAAACTTTTAATGCACTATATAGGGTTTGATAACCACATTTTCAATCAGATTGTATAGTTCATTTCTATAGTCTATTTTGTTGATCTTATAAATGGTTCCCCTTTCCCTTTCTCCAACCCCATAGAGGGTTGAGGTAGGGATGCCCTCTATCATCTCTACGCTTCTTATTTGTGAAAAAAGGGCTAAGTAGGACTCTCTAGATTTTGAGGAATGAAGGTAAAATAAAGGGAGTTGAAGTTTCAAGAGACCTAAGAAACACTCATTTACTTTTTGAGACAATGTTACTGTGTTTAGGAATGGAGCAATAGGCTCTTCATCAATATTGTAAAACTTCAAGCATGTCGATCAACCTCTAAAAGTGAACTTTAACGCTTCATTAAATTGATGTTCCCACAATTGGTATAATTAAGAAACTTCAGCCTTTACAGCTTAAATTTTGATAATATGAATTATCTAGGGTCCCATCTCAACTAAAACAACTACTCCTAGAAACATTGGCTTTGGCTCTATGAAAGGATAAGAGAAGAAGATAAACTTCTGGTGCAAAAAATGGATTTACATAAGGGGAAGGTTTTGTGTGTGGTCAAAACGTTGGCTTACATATCCAAATGAATACTACACAAGATAATAAAATTGTTCTTTTGGTGCCTATGGGTAGGAAAGCAAGAGAAAGGAGGTATATTGCTTGTCAAGTGGAAAACTTTGTCAAAACCAAAAACATAGGGAGATTGGTGGTTAAAAGTTTTACCTCTATCCTCCAAACAATTGGCAATGTAAAAAATGTGGAAAGTACCATCCACTAAAGGATTACACAAAACAATGATTAAAAGGAATTATATTTAGCCACTAAATCTATTGGATCTAGTGCCCAAAAAAAATCAATATACAATGGTTCATTAGTGTGGGAAGCCTTAGTGGAGGCTTATCCTATCATCAGAGAACATATTTCTAGGTTAATAGGTAATATTCATAGGTTTCACATGTGTACAGACACCTAGATACCAGGCCTTCAAGTTCAAACACTACCCCAACCTTTACATGATTTTACTTCACTCACAAAATCTTGATATTTTGGAAAATATATATGGCAAACCTAGCCTGACAATTGTGGTCCTCAAAATGGAAGAAGGTTGAACAATTGGGGATACCTAATGACCTTGTATATTAATGAAATCAATGTGTTGGTGCACTCCAATAGGCCTCAATCAAGTTAAGAGACCAAATAAACAATTTACTCTAGGATAAAAACAAATAGGAAAGCATTTTACTTGGGAAATCTTACAAAGAAGTATTTAGCAAAGCAAAGAAAACTCAAAAAAGTATAAATCATATGTTTATGTATTGTCATTTCACCAAAGAATTATGGAGGGTTATAAAGAATATTTATGCAGGAAAAAACATAAGAGCGGATATTGGTGGAAGGGATATGGAAGTTTGGGTAGAATATCAAGGGATAAGGGAGGCCTACTAGTCTCTCCCATCTTTTGTTATGTGGGCAATGTGTTTAACTAAAAGTGTTGTTCGAAGAGGTAAATATATCAACAATCAAGACCTCTTACAAATTGAATGAAGCATACTTAAATTATGAGAAACCTAAGAAGAAAAAGAAACAAAGAGAAGTTTGGGATGAAGGCATAAATATATAACACTCCTTGTTTGAACCTCTCAATTTTAACAATTGCACAAAAGGAAAATAAAATGAAATTTGTATATATAAATATTTTTAATTTGCTAAAAAGACATCATAGAAAAAAATCGGCAACTTCAAATTGTAGGATTTCAAGAGTTTCACATGTAGTATATCTCATAGAGTTACACATATATTTGTTAACTTCCCATAAAATTTCAGCTATAATAAATATAATGGCATGTAATATGTTTATATTTTTTTCGCTTGGAAAAAAACAAGTAATTTTATTCATAATAGACAAAATTACATAGTATATGTTGTAGCATTCCTTTTGGCATGGCTTGCCTCATATAGGTATTTTGGAGTATGTCTCCTTCCCAAAACTGGTCATATTGACCATATAGGTCCATAGATATTTTCATATTTGTATACATCAAAAATAGATTTTTTACAGTCCTTCCCATAAAGGGGAGCAGAAATATATATGCATAAAAAACAAAATAGATAGACTTTCATCAAAAAAGGGAATTGTGAGTTATGTGGAGCTATGAGTATTTATTTAGAGAGAGGGCAAAGTGTTGTAAATAAATTCTAAGGAGCCTGTCAATCTCTCTTCTCATGCTTTCCAGCAGCCTTGGTCCAGGCCCAGTCCAATCTTTGAGAGTTTTTCCACTTCTCGATTCCATATCCTGTAGACATGTGTGAAAGTGACATGAGAGAAATAAATAATAAGCCTTCTGATGTATCCAAAATTGGTTGAAGTGTGTATGTGTGCAGTGTCTAAATTCAATTCATGCATTTGATCACCAGAGAGGAATCGCAAAAAATATTACGTGAGATAAACATTTTTCCTTAGCCAAGGTGAGGAGGAGTTTTACCGCCTATAACTCACTAAGATTGTTGGTTGCAACACCCAGTTGTGTTGCAAAAGAGATTTTTGAGTCAGAATGTGGATGTATTGATGTAGGAGCATCTTTGGCCTCAAGCAATTTTCGTCAACCCAAAAATATTTCAAGTTTAAGCTAATAAAGCATAAAAAGGAATAAGGGCCAAATTCCTATTGATGTAATAGTTTTTGCAACACTATGTTGAAACAGTAGTTGTAACACATGTTGTAATAGTTGTTGCAACACATGATGTAACAGTTGTTGCAACACATGTTGAAACAGTTGTTGCAACATTGTGTTGTAACAGGTTGTTGCAACACTCACGTGATGTATTTAGAGGCTACGGATTATGATTTTTTAATTCCACATGTATTGTGAGAGGCTCATGACAAGTGACAGGCCGAATAAGTGTGGGAAAATTAATTGTTTAAGTTTCCACCGTCATTTAAATCTCATCAACTTATCATTTAGAAAACACTTTTGGGAAGGTGGATTGTGTAACTATCCAAGGGGGGACAACAAGAAACAATTGGAGAAGTTGAATGGTCAAAACGGTTTAGCTGCTAAGAAACAAAAAAGAGAAAAGAAAGAAAAAGGACATAAACAAAGGAGAGAACTATTCCATATTTGTCTGAGATATATCAGTACGTCGTTAGCTATATACTATGTGGGAAGATGCCTTATTTTTGTAGGGATTGAGTGTAGAAACTAGGGTGACTGCATCAAGTGGTACCAGAGTTGGTTCAGTTCCTGAGTTGTGAGAGAATAGTGCTCGTAGGTAAGTCTTGTGAATGTTATTCCGAGTGAGGGTTGCAAGGGTTGCAAGACAACTTGTAAGTATGCCACCGCAAAGAGCAGGATCAGCAAAAGGAGGGGCAAGGAATAGAGAACACGAGGAATTATGAAGGAGGATTGAAGAATTGAAAACTATAAGGTATGGAGATGTTCAAACAGGTTCAGAATCAGAAGAGGATCCTGAAGAAGAAGAGAGAAATGATGAGGAAATAGACCCAATAGTACGTTTAATATATTTTCTAAAAGATATAGGTAGTGCAAGGGTGGAATTTTCATGCTACGATGGTAGTTTGAAAGCTGAGACTCTAATTGATTGGATAGGAGAGATTGAAAGATATTTTGAGTATGAAAATGTTCAGGATTCCAATAGGTTTTGATTCTTCATGACTAAGCTAAAGGGTCACGTTGCACTTTGGTGGGATATGTTGCAGAAAGACGGAGCCGATAACCGACAGGGAAATATTAGAACTTGGAGGAAGACGGTGAGAAAAATCAAGGAGAAATTCCTACTTGTCGATTACCAACAAAATTTGTGCAAGAGGGTGCAAAACTTAATGCAGAAAGAGACATATATTTGTGAATATACAGAGGAGGTTTTCAAACTATCCCTCAGGTCAGGGATAAAGGAACCAGAGTATCAAATAGTGGCAAAATAGGTGAATAGGTTGAAGTATCAAATTCAGGATGAGATGAGTACACATTACTTTCGTAATGTAGATGAATCCTATCATTTTGCTTTGAAGGTGGAAGAAAATATTGACAGAAGATTACGAAAGAAATTCTGGGGAAAATGAACTAGAGGCAGGGGTAGACCAACAGTCAGAATACAAGAGGAGGAAGAAGCATTGTAAGAGGCAAAGGTTTTGGTCAAGGTAAGTATGTGATTACATGTTATAGATGTGGAGTAGAGGGTCACAAAGCATCAAAATGTCCGGAGAGGCAGGATGCAACGAGAAGAAATGAGGCTAGGACACAAGTTACCCAGGTAGATGAGACAACATTTGTTGGTGGGAATGTGGAAGTAATTCAACAAGAGCAAGGAGAAATCTTGATGTTTAGAAGAGTATTACTTAAGCCTGAGACAAAGGCAATAGAATAGTCTGAATAGAGAAAGAGAGTGTTCAAAACTAAATGAAAAACTCAGGATAAGTGTTGTCATCTTGTCATAGATGGAGGAAGTACAAAAAAATTATTATCCACGAAAGTAATGGAGAAATTGAAGTTGAAAATCATTCTGCATCCAAATGTTTTCAAGGTATCATGGTTCAAAAGAGGAAAACATGTGACTATGATTGAGCAATGCTTGTTGAGTTTTCAGATTGGAAAGTTTAATAAGAAGGAATTGTGTGACATAATAGAGATGGATGCTTATCACATGCTACTCGGAAGACCATGGTTGTTTGATAGAAAAGTTTTCCACGATGGGATGAAGAATACTTATGAATTTTTAAAGGATGGAAAGCAATATAGATTGGAACCAATGGTGGAGACTAAGTTGAGTGGTAATGATAGCAAGGAAAAGGACAGTAGAAATATTTGCACCAGCAGTCGCATTATGTTTTGTTCAACTAAGAAATTATTGAGAGAATAGGAATCATTTATGTTTGGCCTTAGTACCAAGGGAAGTTTTGGAGATTGAAAAAATGATTCATGTGCCACCAGAAATTCAACCTTTTTTGAATGAGTTTAAGGATATTGTTGGAGATGATCTACCAGTGGGTTTACCTCCCTTGAGAAGTATATCACATCAAATTGATTTGATACCGAGATCAAGACCACCGAATAAAGCTCATTATCATATGACTCTAGCAGACAATGACTCTAGCAGACAATGAGGAAGTAAATAAGCAGGTGTAAGAATTTTTCAACAAAGGATTGATCAGAGAGAGTTTGAGTCTGTGTGTGTACCTACAATTTTGACACCCAAGAAAGGAGGTGAATGGAGAATGTGTATTGATTTACGATCTATTAACAAGATTACTATCAAGTACAAATTTATTTTACCAAGGATGGATGACCTCATGGATTGTTTGAGTGGGGCCAAGTACTTTTCAAAGATTGATTTGAAGAGTCATTACCATTAGATTCAGATAAGGGAAGGTGATGAATGGAAGACATTGTTCAAGATAAAGGATAGGTTGTTTGAGTGGTTAGTTATGCTATTTGGACTAACCAATGCGCCCAACACATTCATGAGAGTTATGAATGGATTTTTGAAACCATTTTTGGGTAAGTTTGTTGTTGTGTACTTAGATGAAATTTTGATTTTCAGCAATACCAAAGAAGAACACCTAGAGCATGTGAGAAAAGTGTTAGAGCAGTTGAGAGAAGAGAAAATTTTAATCAATTTGAAGAAATGTACATTTCTGAAGGAAGAGTTAGTATACTTGGGATTTTGTATTTCCAAGGAAGGTTTGAAGATGGATTCTGAAAAGGTTAAATTTATTTTGGAGTGATCAAAATCTAAGTGTACATTTAATGTGAGAAGTTTCCATGGTTTGGCAAGTTTCTATAGGAATTTTATCAAAATTTTCAACAAGATTTGTGCACCACTTACTCAATGCATGAAGAAAGTAAATTTTAAGTGGACAATAGCAGCCATGAAGTCATTTGAAATTTTGAAGAAAAAGGTAACTAAACAACTCGTTTTAGCACTTTCAGAATTCAATAAAGTGTTTCAAGTGCATTGTGATGCAAGTGGTTCAGCGATTGGAGCAGTTTTGAGCCAAGAAGGAAGATCGATTGTGTTCTTCAGCAAGAAATTGAATGATGCTAAGAAGAAGTACTATATTTATGATCAAGAGTTTTATGCTATTGTAAAAGCCTTGAATAAATGGAGACATTGCTTGTTACAAAAGGAGTTTTTCTTTTTTACTGAACATAAGGCGTTACATCACATCAATAGTCAGAGTAAGTTAAACCAAAAGCATTCTAAATGGGTAGAACTTTTGCAAAGTTACTCATTTATTTTGAAACACATGTCTGGAAAGTAGAATAGAGTTGCAAATGCATTAAATCGAAGGATAATATTGTTGAATACTTTGTCAAGGTAAGTTGTTAGCTTGGAATGTATAAAATAATTATATGCAGAAGCTGTCGATTTTCAAGAGGATTGGAAAGCATGCAAAGTGCCTTGGAGCATTGATAGAACACTATATTTGGATTTTCATATTCAAGAAGGTTTCTTGTTTAAGAACCAAGGTTTGTGCATTCCACGGAGCTCATTGTATCTTAATATTATTAGAGAGATGCATAGTGGAGGTTTAGATGGACATTTTGGCATTGATAAGACCAGGGCATTGGTGAGGGAAATATAATTTTGGCCTAGCATCAACAAGGATGTTAATAACTTTGTTGAGTACTGTAGAATTTGTCAACTCGCCAAAAGAAGAAGTCAAAACACAAGATTGTATACACCACTACTGGTACCTGAAAGTCCATGGGAAGATATAAGTATGGACTTTGTTTTGGGACTGCCTAGGACGTAGAGAGGCCATGACTCTATGATGGTTTTAGTGGACAGATTTTCAAATATGAAACATTTCATACCATGCAAGAAAACCAATGATGCTACTAAAGTTGTTGTTTTATTTTTTAGAGAGATTGTGATATTACATGGACTACCAAGAAGTATCACTTCTGATAGGGATACGAGATTTCTTGGGCATTTTTGGAGGATACTTTGGAAAAAGACAGGTTCCAAATTGTTGTATAATTCTACATATCATCCTCAAATGGATTCCTCAAATGGATGAACAGGCTGAGTTGGTGAACCGAAGTCTTGGAAATTTGTTAAGGAGTTTGAGTGGGGAGAATCCATGACAATGGGATTTGATCTTGGCATAGGATGAATTTGCTTATAATGATTCTATTAACAAATATGTAGGAAAGATTTTATTTCATATTATTTATGGCAGATCATTGAAAGGAGTTGTTGATTTGGTTAAATTGCCCAATCTAGAGGACAAAAGGAGTGTTTATGCAAGAAAATTTACAGAGAGCGTGAAGAAAATGTATGAGCGGGTTAAAAGAAAGATACAACAGAGAAATACCAAGTATAAAGAAGGAGAAGATATGTGAAGAAGACGAAACAGTTTTTGAAGAAGGAGAGACGGTAATGGCACACTTGAGGAAGGAAATATTTCCTAGAGGTGCATATAGTAAGCTTAACTACAAGAAAAGTGGGTCGTGCATAATTTTGAGAAAGATTTTTTATAATGCATATAAGTCAGAATTACCGGAAGATTTTGACATTTCTCCAATATTCAATGTGGTTGACTTGTACTAGTTTCATGAGGGAGACGAGAATGATGAATAAGATACACTGGCCAAATGGAAGAAACAATTGCTTGTTAAACCAGTTGAATAATTGGAACAAGTTTTTGCGAAGAGGATTCGCAAGAACACCTGAAATAAAGAGTATTTTGAATATTTAGTCAAGTGGAGAAACAGGGGTTTCGAAAATGCATATTAGGTTTATGAAAAGGATTTAGAGCACCTACAAGGATCTTCATCCTCTATTGGATCTACATTTGCACCCACGTGAGTTGGGGCTCATGTTTTTCTTACCAAGAATGTCTAATGCAGGAGCATCTTTGGTTGCAAGCAATCCGCATCAACCCAAAAATATTTCAAATTTAAGCTAATAAATCATAGGAGGGAATAAGTGCCAAAATCCTATTGATGTAATATGTTTTGTTGTAATAATTGCTACAACATTGTGTTGAAACAGTTGTTGTAACACATGGTGTAACATTTGTTGCAACACATGTTGTAACAGTTGATTCAACGCATGTTGTAATAGTTGTTGCAACATGTTGCTGCAACACTCGTGTGATGTATTTAAAGGCTACATATTACGCATTTTTAACTCCACGTGTATTGTAAGAGTCTCATGACATGTGGCATGCCAAATAAGTGTGGGAAAATGAATCATTCAAGTTTCCACCACCATTTAAATCTCATCAACTCATCATTTGGAAAATGGTTTTGCGGAGGTGGACCGTGTAACTACCCAAGGGGGGGAAACAAGAAATGGTTGGGAAAGTTGAATGGTCAAAACGGTTCAGTTGCCAAGAAAAGAAAAGATAAATAGGGAAAGAAAATAGTGCATGGGGGTTCAGATCAACAGAGAGAAGAGTTTTCAGCAAAATTTGACTTCATTTTCACACAGGAAAAAATAGAAAAGAAAAAAGACAGCAAAAGGATAGAAATAGAGAAGAGAACTATTCCAGATTCAACTGAGATGTATTAGTACGTTGTTAGTTGTGTACTATGTGGGCATATGTCTGGTTTTTGTAGGGATTGAGTGCAAAATCTAGGGTTACTGGGTCATGTATGATTACTCCAACAGATCCAGTTGTGGGGGAGCCCTGGGATGCCCCATTAAATAAGCTCAGGGAATGGAATGGTCTATGGGAGGAGGGGAACGAGAGGGGGGGATTTTGGGGGTATGGGTCTGAGGGAAAGAGAGAAGGATGGAAAGGGAGGAAGAGGAGGCACGGGTGGGAGAGGGCTCTATATCTTCAAATATAGCATGATTCCTAGCAAGCCAAATGCCCTAGGTTGTTATGATAGGGATGCAATATGTTTATATATGTGTGGAGGGGACGGGGGGAATAAAATGAGTTCCATACTCATGCCTTATAATTTTTGGGTATAAAATAAATTTAAATAACAATAAAAATTGTTCCATAAGACATTCATAAGGCTCAATAATTACCAACACCATAATAATAAACAATTTTAAATTTCATTAAATTAACAATAATATTTATTTGAAAGTAAATTTTACAAGGATTATGGTAGATTTGGTTTTTAGCTTGTCGAACTTGGAATGGAAATCCTGAATTTTGATTGCATCAGCTTGTTGATCTTTGGATAGTCCATCGGTTGACCACCCTACCAACTCCAATGGATACTCTCCTTTCCCAGTGACCCTTGAACCACAACGGGTTTGTTTGAAAGGTACCAATATAGCAATGTGAATGAAGAATGAAGCTGATAAGCTTGAAAAGAATCCTCACTTCACAACAAACTTCAATAAACAAAACTCTAAACAAATATCAATGAAAAAAATTTAAACATTACGACAACCATCCACCATTAGAGAGAAAAAAATAGTTTTCATCTTAGTCCAAGCTTTATTTTTATAGGTTATGTGGCTCAAGCCACTTGTTCAACTCAAGCAAAAAAATTATTCACTAAATTACTAATTACCTATTATTCACCCACCCATGTGTCACTAACATGCATAAGTGCGCAGGTAATTACTTACTTAAAAATATAAAATAATGAAGTATCCTCACCGACTCCCACATTTCCTATTTTCACGCTTAGGTGTTCCCTTAATTTCCTCCTCATTTCCTATTTGAGTGGTTGCACATGTAGTTACTACTTTAGTTATTTATTAGTTATCTTTAACTTCTCCCAACTTATTTTACTTTTTCCACTCTTATATTTGAATTTGAATTCTTATTCGTCTTACCTCTCCTTGATTTAAGGGTGTACTAGTAATTAATTTTAGTTCATTCATAAACTCTGATTTAATTTCATGCACACTCCTAGAATGTAATTATTTTCTTGATAACTTCTAATTAACTAGATAATTTGCCTTGTTATGATATAATAATTAATATATATATGCTTGTTTATGTTATTTTCATTTAATTAACTTTTCTCTCTATGTAAAATGCATAAGCTATATGATTATTTTCTCATTTCAATCAAACATGCACACTAAGATAAGTCTCTTTGATACTTTTCAATTTAACATTATTTTCACTATAAAATGGACAATCCATAAATGATACCAACAGTCTCATGTTTCTCATGCCCTTCAATAATTACCTTTCAGTGTTTCCAAGGGTGCCATGTTTTACATACCTTTCAAGCATCCAACTTTTCTTGGTAGGGAAATGGCACAACTATGGAGACCATATTAACTCAATATGGTTGTCCTTTGTTGAGAGATTAATAGTCACTGAGAAATAAGGTTATCACCTTATTGCACGTCCCTCAGCTAATCCTCTTGAGTGACTAAATATGTGGCCTACCCTAATGGCAATGTGCAACCTCGGAATAAAAGTGTCTCTAGTTTTTCAACTCATGCCGTGGAAAATAAGTGCTAGTAGGTGGAAACATGAATTGTGTTCATCCTCTCTTGGTGATACTCAATACACTTTGATACAACTCCATTACTCGTATGTGGATCAATCGACAAGAATATTCCCTATTTTTACATGCACTATAAGCAATGATTCATTATTTCATAATCCAAAATCAAAATATCACGTAACTTTTATAGTTATCTAACTCAATCCAAGGTCCAATATGATGTTGATGCAATCTCGTGTGAATACACCCCTGTGGTTTCATGTCACACTAGCAAACTATCAGTAACATCTACAAGTTAATGTATCCAATTCATTTTAATTTATCCAAATCATGTGAATCAATACCATCAGTTATGTCATATCAATACACATATAATTCATGTATGTTATCATATAAACGTTTAAATAAACTCATTCAGTAATTATCATTTGAACACAATTATATAATTAAAAGCTTAAGTTTCATCATCATAATATCAATCAATAAATTGAGTCATTTGTAAACAAAATGCCCTCAAATAAGAAAATACAATATATCAAACTAGTAAAAAAAACGGGGCACTACAAAATACCTCAAGTCCTTATAGGTATTCTAAAGGAGCATAGATAAAATCACCAAAAAAAATTGGGGTAGGAGGTTTCCTTTTTGTCTCTAGTTTTCACCAAAACAACTTTGAATGTGGCCTAGGTAGTGGGACCAATGATTATGCAAAGATAAAAGTAAACTCTATCTTGATGTCCATTTCATTAGCAGAATGAATCAAAGCATTGAATATCTATGGGGACTCAATACAAGTGGTCGAGTGGATGAGGCATACAAAAAGGAAAAGAAGTGTTGACTTATATGGAAGTCTTCAATATGAAGAGGACCTCAAATTCAATGTTTCCAAGATAATTAGGTAGATTATACAGTTTGGTGTCAAGCCTTATCAAAGTAGGAATGCAACAAAGATATAGGTAATGAGGAGAACCTCTCATATCTTGTGATTTCTCTTTGAAGAAGATATGGTTGGTTGTTAGGATAGGATGTTGATCTCCTTTCTAGTTTCATTTATCTCTAGAACTACATATTGATTAAGGTTGTAGCTTGATGTTGTTTTTTCCAACAAGTTAGCATCATAACAGACATTTTACAGTGCCTTTAGGGCATGCTGAATTTTTTTATGTAATCCTTTTATTTAAAGTAATGGAAAGGTTTATGAATTTTTCTTTGGAAAAAAATACTATGTATATCATGTTTGTCACACTATAGTTAGAAACAACTTAGAGCAGTTGTTATGATAATGACCCAGGTTTAAATCTAAGTGAGAGTGTTCTTCTCCTGCACGGGGTTTGTTAAATGTGGCTATTAATTATAATGAATATTCTTGATAACATTTGGGTATATTATTGTATGGCATTAGCAAGGTACCAATGAACCATATTCTTCACTTAAGTGTTTGAGGGTGGGTCAAGCTTATCTTCAGTTTTACTTACTATAAAAAGATGGGTTCTCATTTGATGTTTCCCCACATCCATTGATGGCATCTCCAGTAAATTAGTTAACATAAACTAGTGCACCTAACCCAGGGGGATTCAAACTACATACTTGTTGGCGTGGAACTAGCCAAATGCCAAGCAACATTGGCAACAACTGGTTAAGCTAACCCATTTGGGCATGTGTGTGTGTGTGTGTGTGTGTGTGTGT
Organism: Picea sitchensis; assembly: GCA_010110895.2. Classification (NCBI taxonomy): domain Eukaryota; kingdom Viridiplantae; phylum Streptophyta; class Pinopsida; order Pinales; family Pinaceae; genus Picea; species Picea sitchensis. Next base: position 294,388 of record SNQJ01S0005617.1, read on the forward strand.
GTGTGTGTGTGTGTGTGTGTGTGT
>SNQJ01S0005618.1:0-13135 GCA_010110895.2 Picea sitchensis
CTTCAAGATTCTTAACCTCTTCTTCTTTCTTCATTATCTAAGACTTCATGAACTCTTCTTTTCTCTTTGCTTCTTCAAGTTGGATTTTCAATGCAATTATTTCTTCTTCCATTCTTCTCTCTTCTTGACCAAACTCTTCCTCAAGTTGGTTTAAATCATTGATTCTTTCCTTGAGATGATCCATCAATATATTTTCTCTCTTTTCTGCGTCTTCCTTTTGTGCTGCTATGTAGGCTTCTAAACATTTCTTTTGATATTCTATAGTTTCTTCAATTCTTCTGGCATCTTCTAGTTGAGCTCTTAAATTCTTGATGACCTATTGATCCTTTTCAGAGCCTTGCACACTTTGCTTTTTCTTCATCAATTCTTTATTGGATGACTTGTTTTCTTCTCTTTCTTTCCTTAAATATTTAATTGCACTGATCAATTTTTCTTTGTAATCAACTTTTGCTTCATCATACTCTTCCTCTTCTGAATCTGTCTGACATAATGAACCTCTTTCTTCTTGTTCTGTATCTGCATATTCTTTGGCATTTTCTGAATCTACGATGGGTGAAAAATATATGTCATGTAACTTATCCCAAAGTTCTTTGGCTGATGAACATTTACCAACCTTTTCTCTTACCGGTTTAGGTAATCATTCCCATATGAAATCCATTGCTATTTTGTCATTCTTCTTCAATTCCTTCTTGGTTGCAGTCTTTGCCCTTTTTGAACTATCATATCCTGTAACAACTGATAGCCAAATATAATGTCCCTTTGCTTGTAAAAATACTTCCGTCCTTCTGCTCCACATCTCATACTTAAAACCATTCTGACCATTAAACATTGGTACTCCATTCTCAGAATAATCCATGATCTCCTTCCAGTGGTTAAACTGTTTCCTGAAGGAACCTTGCTTTGATACCAATTGTTGGATTACTGAGAGGCTGCTTGAGGGGGGTGAATCGATGTCGAGAAATTAATCCCTTTTAACCATATAATCCAAGTGTTATATCAATGAAGCATTATTATCCAATAACTGCAAAGTAAATAGCCAATGAACAAATGAACAATCATACACATACATAGTACACCCAGTGTTTCACATTGGAAACCCAAATCGGAGAAAACACATAATACTTTTCTAGCATATGTAGTGAATAATTACATTCATTGAAGCCTCAACTTCCTTTTTTTCGGTGCAAATGGAAGGAGGCTCCAACCCCTAGTTTCTTAGGGTACTGCAACCCAAGGGGAGGCTCCAACTCCCCAATTCATGGCACAAACCGGAAGGAGGATACAACCCTATTTCTCGGCTAGCGGAGGTGGCTACAGCCACTTTTGTCCTTTTGCCCACATCCTCCCACCACTGAGTAGAAGTCAGAGGCGGTAGGTCTTGTCACACTATCTTTGTGAGATATCTTTGTTGTAAACCTATACCAATAAATGAACCATGCATCAACCATGCATCAACCTGTACCCTCAACCTATAATAAACCTATACCATAAACAAATACATCAACCATGCATCAGCACATTGCCTCAACCTATAATAAGCCTATACCATAAACAAGTGCATCAACCATGCGCAACACGTAATCAACACGTACCATAAACAAGTGTATCAACCATGCCAATTTTGTAATCAACATGTACTATAAACAAGTGCATCAACCATGTACCAACCTGTAATCAGCTTGTACCATAGAAAAGAGTGCATAAACCATGCACCAACTTGTAATCAACTTGTACCATAAACAGAGGCATCCAATAATGCAACAACTTTGTAATCAATATGTACCATAAATAAGTGCATCCAACCGTAGCGCAAATTGTAATCAGCCTATACCATAAACAAGTGCATCAACCAATGCGAACTTGTAATCAGCTTTGTACCATAAACAGTGCATCCAACCATGTACCAAGTGTACCAATCGTGTGTCAACTACTCATCAAATATGAATCATCAATGTGTACCAACATCATCAACTATACACCTCATGCCAACTCATCAACTGTTGTCCTCAACCATTAGCTCAACATGTGCCACAACCAAAGACCTCATCAATTTCATCATCAAATCTGATTTTGTAGCTCTGTAATAGACTTGGTGTATATGATCACATTCGCAAACCTTCCTTAACTTTAAAAACAAAGACTAGCATTTTCATCAAACTTTTTCTTTAGTCTCACATGCCTGGTTTTGGATTAGTCAACAACCCTAACTTGATAATCATAACTTTGAACCTATATTAATAAAGATATGAAAGTGATACACCATGTTCTTCAGTGTGTTTTATATAATTCCTCCAAAGTTTCACTACTTCGGAACTACTCATAAAGGAGTTGAAAAAATAGCATACCTTGTTGAATTAGCTTATTCTAGAGAGACCTTGTAAAGCGTGCTTGCATATACAATATTTGAGTAGATTGATCCTAAAACTATTCTGTACATACTAAATACATTACACTAATAACTTACATTTAGTCTCCTTTGAGTTGGATATGTTATGAAAATTTGCCTTATGACGTTTTTACCGTTAACACTTGATTTTGACTAGTTTAGGACTGACGAAACCCTATTTTCCACAAGTGTAACTCCCAAATACAACGACCCACAAATGAATTTTTTACCACAACTACTTGGATATGTGTTCTCACTTTCCTTAGAAGTGCGGGGATCTGAATCATTATAGAAATTTGTTTATATATGAAAATGGTAAGATGACTTATGGGTAACTTTAACAACTTTACCATCAAAAGAATTTATCCTTCCTTGCATTTCAACCTTCTTTTCTTCTTTCCTCATAATTTCAGCTCAGATATCATTTGGTTACCTCGGACACCTATATATATTCAATATGTTCAAATTGTGTTTTCAAATGGGAGAGCCTTGCCTCTTATTTATACTCTCCAAGTAGCTTCCTTAAAAACATCTTCTAGGTCACTTGGACCACTTTCATATTTTAGGGTTGAGTCCACTTCTAATTTGTCCATTAAATTTATTATTGAAATAATTTGTTTGCATTTAAAGCTTTGGAATTATAATACACTCATCACTTCACTTTATTTACCTTCAAAATCTCTTAAATACTTTATTCCACTTTGACCTTTCGGGGCTTCTAATTGACATATGAGGTTCCTTAACCCATTAGGCCATAACTCTCAAACCGTGAGGGTTATGTGATATTCTACATACCACAGAAATGGAATGACATATACTATCCATATAGAATGGTATTATCTGAGAATATATCATAACTAACTCAGCGTTTACCCATCAAACAAACTTGTGTCCATTACCCAAACCCACAGGGTCTCCAACTTCTCATGGCCATAACTCTCTAATGTTGAGGAATTATGTGTCGTTCCACATACCACCGAAAATGACATAAAAAAGCACTATCCATATAGGGGGATGTGCACCCTAAATTCCTTTCCTTCATCTCACATTATTCCACAATTAAGCATAGGTTCTCTTACTCCTAGAAAGCGTAGTGAGGGATTTCACCATCAGGGGACCACTTTGGGTTAAATACATATTTACTTCTTATCAACCATGACAAAACAATGAGTCATATTTACATAAAACAATATTGGGTCCATTACGAATAGCATTACTCTGGGGCTTTCTTCAGGGTTGACATCAATGACTAATGTAATCAAACTTTTCGTCTCATGAAGTTAGAGGCTGCCTACTCACAGAGTACATTAACTCCCAAACTAAGTCGGACCAGTATAGATTTTGGCAATAAAATTTGCACTAATAGAAAATCCATCTGTCCTTCTCATCATTATATAGATTTTCTCCATATTTACTTCTTATCAACCATGACAAAACAATAATGAGTCATATTTACATAAAACAATATTGGGTCCATTACCCAAACCTTTGTGCTACAGGGCTTTCTTCAAGGGTTGACATCAATGACAACCAACCTTAATCAACACTCGTCTCGCAAGTTCGAGCTACCACTACTCACCGAGCTGGGTATCCCAACTCCCAGAAGCTAAGTCGGACAAATATAGATTTTTGCAGCGTAACATTGCACTAAACAGAAGAGATCCATCATCCTTCTCCTCCATCCATTATATAGAGTTTCAAAGTCCTTTACTTTCCCCAAATCCCATTTAATTAAATTTTTAATATTTTAATTCATAAAAAAAATCCTCCCCATACATGTGTCACCCATCCCCTACATTCCTCCATGAATTAAATTCATTAATTAATTAATTATCCCTATTTTCCTCACTCACCTAAAGGCACTCCTAGAATCGCTCCTAGGTGTTCCCATATCCCCTTACAAGTTTTAATGACTTCCATCCTTACTAATTTACTAGTTGAGTTTAAATTAGAAATTTCTCAAATGCTAGATACCTTACTAAGTTAGACTATCTACTTTTTCCTTTTGTTTCCCCTTTCTTTTTATGTTTCCCACTTTTTCCTAGTTTCCTAATTATTTTAGATTTCCCTCTTTCCCCTTTTTATTTAAACTCAAAAAGGCATGTGCAAAAACTTACCCTTCTTCTGTTTTTCTTTTTAATGAATAAATTATTAATTAGCATAATATAGTAAAAAAATTATTTCCCCTTTTTAAATTTTATCCCAAAAGATTTTTATAAATCAATTTAATTGCTTACCCCCTTCTTGTCACAAGATTAATGAAGATTATCATTTATATATATATATCTATAATTTTTTTTTTTTAAATAGATACAGATTTTATCACAAGTATAATTTAGACCTAGACTTTATTTTCCTAGGCCGGGTGACATTTTATGAGAGTAAAAGTTTTAAATATTCCTTTACACGTTATTCATTCTAAATCCATCTAGGTTTATCCAATTATTAAATAACAATGCAACGTGCCCTTCAGTACACACTAGGTGCTCCAAGGGCGCCACTGGCCTCATTCTATTTCTCTTGCACGACGTGCCCTTCAGGATGCACTACATGCTCCAAGGGTGCCACTCACCTCTTTCCATTTTTCTTGCGTGACGTGCCCTTCAGGACACACCACATGCGCCAAGGGTGCCACTCACCTCTTGACTAACTTGGTAGACATTAAAATCCCCTAGAGTCAATACTCCGCCAGGTGATCTTATGGGAGAATAAGGGCCTATAAGGAATAAGGCCCCTGCCTTATTGCGCTCCCCTTAGAATCATCGTGAGTGAGTGTCACAGTATGCCCTCATGGCATCATGGGTCCTCTCAAACTAGGTAATCTTTAACCTACAGTTCGAGCCATGGCAGGAGTGCTAGTAGGCTGTGGCAGGGATATTGTCCACACCTCTCCCTCAACCTCTCTGGTAGTCGTGCATGACTCCTTTACTCACATTTGAGTCTGGTCGACAAGCTAACGTCAGCCTGCATCATCAACAAATCATGTCAGAAATATATCCATAGTCATATCATCTAATTAGATGCACTAATATCACATATAAAACAATCAAACCGCAATAGTTCATCCCCAACTCGATCCAGAGTCCAAGGGTTTCATCGATGCCTCAACATCCTCGAGGTACAAATCCTGCACACTCAGGAGAACCAAGTCAATAGCACATGTCTAAGTCAATATAGTAAAATAACATATAACCAAATCCATAATGCCTCATGGTAGTAATCAACGGTCAATGGTATAATAATCTAGCTCACTTGCAAGCAAGTGTCTTCAAAGAATAAGTTCACTCAGTGTGCGCAAGAGTGGGATGTTACATACACCCTTTCTTGGTCTAAACTTTGTCCCGAAGTTTCACAGTATATAAGTGACGAAATAATGTGTATCACCGTATCATAAGTCTATCTATCAAACAAAAATGGAAACTGTTGGTGCATATCATATGCGTCCTCCGAGGTCACCGAGTGTGGACTATAGTTGTCCCATTGGACCTTGGCTTGAGCTACTGTTCAAAGCCATAGTTGTCGAATGCAATGATCGAGGATGAAGATTGGCTCAGCCATGAGTTCCCCCTCATATGACACCCACAAGGTGCTCAAGTCAAACATGTGTAGGATCACTAATCATAATGTCTCAAACAGAGACATGAAATACATTGTGCATGCACCTCAATAATTAGGAAAGGCTAGCCATTATGCCATGGGCCTCTCTTTTCCACAGTCTCATAGGATCCCATGAACCTAGGAGATAGTTTAGCCCCTTTTCTGAACTTGATCGAACTCTTATGCGGTTTCTGCCACAAAAATACTCGATTGTCACATCGTAACTACAGTCAACATGATGTGCATCGACATAACTCTTTTGTCGATCCTGTGCTTCCTTGATCCTTTGTATTATAGTTTGAATTTAATATTCCAATTCTTGGATTGCTTTCGGTCCCACCAGGACCCTATCCTCAAGACGATCCCAACTCAAAGGTGTGTGACACGGTTGCCTGGAAAGAAACTCGAAAGGTGCCATCTTAATGGTTCCTTGGTAATAATTGTTATAAGCGAATTCTACCGGTGGAAAGAATTCTTCCAAACACTTTTTTTGGTCCATCACATACATGCAAAACATGTCCTCCAAGGTCTGGTTCATTCTTTTGGTCTGCCCAACAGTCTCCGGGTGATACGCAGTACTAAAATTAAGTTGGGTTCCCAAGGACTCTTGGAAAATAGTCAAAATCATCTAGTAAACATCGATCCCCGATCGGATATCATCCTCTTAGGTACACCATGCAGCCTCACAATCTTACTACTGCAAACTGTAGCTATTTCAAGTGCCTAATACATCATATGCATAGGAATAAGATGATCACTCTTCGTCAGAGTGTCAACTACTACGAAATTGAGTCATGTCTCCTTGCCGTCAATGGCAATACAACAATGAAATCCATCGAAATAATCTCCCATTTCGATTCCATAATAGCATGTGGCTGTAGTAATCTTGTTGGATGTCTATGTTTGGCCCTTACCTACTGACATTCTAGACATCTGGCCACATAGTTGACTATGTTTTCCTTCATTCCTTTCCAGAAGAATAAGGGTTTAAGGTCCGCCCTCATCTTCGTGACTCTCGGGTGAGTCATGTACACTGCCTTGTGAGCCTCTTTTAGGATAAAACTCCTCCACTCATCGTTCGGTGGTATGTAAATTGATTTTTAAATCTCAGTAGTCCATCGTCGTCCAACGTAAATCCTTCAAATCTTGGTACCATCATTATGTTTTGTCCAATAAAATCCTTGACCTCTTTGTACCGGTCGTTGTCGCACTGTAAAGTTAGAATATTTTCACGTAGATTCGTCTGAAGAGGCAACACCGAAAATATGCATGGTCTATGACTCAATTCATCTACCACTCAATTCACTGTCCCTTTTATGTAAGAAATCTTGAAATCGTACTCGCTAAGAAGTTCCGACCAACACTGTTGCCGAGCGTTCAGGTTTATTTGTGTAAAGTAGTGTTGTAGTCCACAATGGTCTAGCTTTAGTTCAAATTTTCGTCCAACAGGGTAGTGTCTCCAAACCTTCAAGGCATATACAATGGCTAACAACTCCAAATCATGCATCACATAGTTCTCCTCATGCCTTCTCAGTTTCCTTGAGATGTAAGCGATCACTCAATCGTCTTGCATCAAGAATCCGCCTAAGCCTTCCTTGGATGTGTTAGTGCATACTAAAAATTCCACGTCCATGTCAGGGACCTTTAGTATCGGTGTTGTTGTCAAAAACTCTTGTTCTTCTTCTGCAATTTCGTGATCGGATTTGCTATCTTTGAAAATCCCTCGATGGACCATCGATAGTATATTGATAAACCCATGAAGCTACTCACTTTTGTGACATTCGTTGGCGCAGGCCATTCCATAATAGTCTCGACCTTTTCTGGATCCATGGAGATACCTTCGTTGGAGATGACATGCCCTAAGTAGTGAATCTTCAATTGATAAAAAGAGCATTTGGGAAACTTCCCAAACAATTTGTGCTCTCGCAGACACTGTAGTACTAAGCGCAAGTGCTCGTCATGCTCCTCCGTCGTCCGAGAGTAAATCAGAATCTCGTCAATGGATAATTGGACAAACTTGTCCAAGTACTTGCGGAACACCCCATTCTTAAAACTCTTATATACCCTTGGGGCGTTTGTTAGTCCAAATGGTAAAACGGTAAACTCGTAATGTCCAAACCCCGTATTAAAGGCGGTCTTAGGGATGTCATCCTCCTTGATCTGTAACTGGTGATACCCTGATCGCAACTCGATTTTTGAGAACACCGTCGCACCCTTCATTTGATCGAACATATCATCAATCCTCGACAACAGATATTGATTCTTGATCATTTCCTTATTCAATTGACGATAGTCAATGCAGAGCCTCTATGACCCATCCTTCTTTCATATGAAAATAACATGTGCACCCCACAGTGACACACTTGGATGTATCAGTGCCAGGTCCAACAACTCCTTCAGTTGCATTCTTAACTCCTGTAACTCTGGGATCAACATCCGATAAGGCGTTCTTGCTATCGGTTAGTCCCCAATTTCAGGTCTATGGTAAAGTCTAAATTCTTCTCTGGAAGCATCCCAGGTAACTCCTCGTGGAAGATGTTCGCAAACTCTCTCACACAGGAAGGTGTTCTAGACCTTCCACTATTCCCTTCTTGTTTAACGCAAGGATCACGTAAAAATTACATCCCTTGTGCATGCTCTTCTATAGCTGCAAGGAAGAGATGAACCTCAACGAGTCTCCTTGGTTTTGACCTACAATCATGCATCTTTTTCACTCACCAACGACCAAGTTCAACCATTTCTTCTTATAGTCGGGTATCGCATCATGCGATTCCAACAAGTCCATACCGATCATGACTTCATATGACCCTAAGATTGTGATGTACAAGTATTCAGGTGCAGAGCATACCGAAGCAGCTCCATAAAATGGGCCTCATACTCGGGCACCGTATGACTGCCCTATCTCAAGGCGTTGAATTCATTGAGGTGACACTCAATGAATTCTTTTGATATGTACCTCTCTCGAAACCGTTCCTCGAACAGTTCCCATGATGCGTCTTCAACAACCAAGTTCAAGTGTGGAAGGAGCATCTTCCACCAAACAAGAGCGCTCCCCTTCAGTTGGAAGACCTCCATGCAGACCTTCTTGTTGGAGGTATGGTCGCAAAGTGCAAGTCACATCATTATATTCTCCAACCATGCCTCGGTGGCTGTGCCATCCGGGGCACCAAAGAACTAATGTAACGTAACGTCCCCATCGTTACAACTATAAATGAAGCAAAAAGTGCAATTTTTTTTTCTTTCTTAAGGCAGGAGACAACAACGACAAAAGTTAATCGTCACAACTTGACGATGAACACAACACACAGAGACTAGTTAACAACAAAAAATGACTTAGATGCTAACATTTCAGGCGACTAGATGAACATGCAATAATCAAGATGGATAGAAATGACTACCCGCCCAACCCAAGCAAGGCGACGCCTACAAGCTAAAGGACAACATCAATTACGATGAACACCCACCCACATCGGGAAGCACAGGACTCCGACCAGGTTATCATTCGCCTCTATCCATCAGGGCGCTTGATGATCCCCTCATCGGGAATCATGTTGCCACCAAGCGATATGTGTGATAGTAGCCATGGCGCAACATAACATAACTGGACCATTAACCCAGGATGAAATCAAAGCGCTAGGATACCGAATTAACAGTCTCACCCATGACGAATAACCATAGCACACAATCAACAAGTCAGAAAGACACAAGGGAGTCCGACGACTAGATCATCCAAACAACACATTAACTTCCTTACACAATAAACTCATTCTGTACGCATTAAATAATTATTATTACATCAATTAATTCATGGTAACCCTTCTCCAATTCAGTTATCAGATATGCAATTTCCTAAGGAGAAATTCACTCTCAATTAACTGAAACAAAAATGGGATGTGTCCTTTAAAACAATATAACCCTGTCCTTTAAACATGAATCTTCTATCCTTTAAACTGGAATAGTCAAAAAACATTGCTATATAGGGAACACATTTAAAAATTGTTATCTATATAATCTATATATTGTTAATATGGTAACACATTAGATATAAAAACAATGTCCTTACATAATAAATTCGCTAGTTACACACAACATGCAACGCACTAGACCCAACGCGGTTATCTACAAAATATTATTGTTGTCAAAATTTAATTCTATGTATAATCTCTCTCTATACAAATTAGAGCTATTAGGGATAATATCAAAGATGATATACAATTAAAGACATGGTCGTCTAATTAAATTTCTCTCCCTTAATGATATTTATAATAATGATATGTAATGATGAAATGTACTATCCCATTGCTGTCATACACCTCATACCACACCAAGGTTATCACATAACCAGAATAACACAGTCATAACGCTATAAACAACAATAATGATACAATATTAAAGGTGATGTATAGTATCGCTGTCATTTAAAGCTACGAGATAGCCAGGAAAAATAATGAAGTGGCTGTGTAATGCATGTAACATAAAATCATTGGGTTATGGAATGTATAAATCGCTTCCATATATATACTATCTAAATATCAATTAAATAACTGTTGTTTAAAAATAAGTCCACTTCCATTTCACCTGTAAAAACACAACCATTACCTCCTAAAAAACAGAACCAATATACTAGTGAAAACGCAACATCTACACTGTAAAAATGTCGTCCGATACACTCGTTGTCTATCTAATTACACATGACAGCCTTAATATAAGTTCGCTACCATTACATGCCACCAGTTAAACAAGAGAAACACCAACCAAGGAACAGTAAAATCATTGTTCAATACACAGAGGATAGGCTGCCCACCGACACACCAACAAGAATTTCATCAACTAAATACATAGTTCGTGCCGTAATCGATCGTTGTGCTTCGAATTTGGGGGATATCACTGGAATCCGCATTAGATATATATTAGACGTATACATATATTATTGGAATATGCATCTATATACATATCACAGGAATACACATCTTATCTCAGGAATGCGCATCATATCTATGTATCAGATATTGCTGACCACGATATATAAAACTCATTGTTCTCACTACTCTGTCACGCATTTATAGAATACGTTGTCAAGAACACATAACCACACTGTCTTCTACAACTCAAGTAATATAAAATATGAGCATGACTTTTCTGGTTACAATCTACTGTCACGCATCATATATATTAATTCTTTGTCACCCATTAAAGATAAAATCAATGTTAATATATTTACATTTTCTATACTAGGAAAACACAGGCTAATCAACTATTTTGCTATCCCAATGCAGCACACAAAATCACTGTCTCAAAGTTAAAATGCAGGTATGTCATCATTGAAGGGATTGGATAGTAAATCGTGGTTCAAAAATGTAGGTATGAATTCAATCGCAAACAAGGCAGGGATGATTCAATCAAGCACAAAAATTGAGAAAGGCAGAGGTTATCATTAATAAAGAGTTGTCAGGGTAAACCATAGAGGTTAAAAAGCAACAATTTTGGTCCCAAATATGACAAAACGCAGCCTTGGCAAAAGGGAAAAATCGCTAGGTATCACTTGGGAAAAAATGCAGTCTTATCTAGCAACAAGGGCAGTCTCCACAAGGGTCAATCGTATTGAAATACGAAACGAAATGCAGACAATGAAATGACCAAATTCGCTAGGTAATCAAGCTATGGTTGCAGTCTTAAAAGTGGCAAATCGCTAGAGCATTAAATCCAAAGATGAAAACACCTTCATTATATAAAAACGCAAAGAAAATACTCGGCAAGGAGCACACCAAATAAAAAAAAACGCAGAGTTAAGAATTAGGGAAATAGGAACGATAACAATGGTGGATTTACTCAAAAAAATAAGGTGCAAAGACCCTCAATCATCCGAGGACAAACAACAGAGGTGGATGGCTGACAGGAACATCGTTCGCTCATAATCCACACACAGAAAAGAAAGGCGTTGAGATCCATAAGTCTATTAATGCCGAAGTGACGACCGTAGATTAGGCTCCTGGATGAATGCTCAGGCATGGACTGGTGAGATAGGGACGAAGGAAAAAATAAATTGCAATCGTCACAATCAGTAAACTATAGGACGATCAAGACATAAAGGGATCGAAGGCCATGGGAAAACAACATCAAGCTAAAGGCTATGGGAAAATTCTAGTCATCAACTAGAATGCTAAGACAATATTTTTATGTATTCAATTAAACATGCATAACTAAAAGCATAAATCATACTAACAATCTACCATGCAACAATAAAGGAAGCATAATGTTTCCCATTCGCTCGCTCTGAGTTGATGTCCCGCGTGCTTCCTGCAACTCCCTCTTGCTGACCGATGAGACTTCACTGGTACCTCCCAACCAACGCTAGGGGTACTCTTCTTCCCCCTTAGACCCTTGAGCCACCAAGGGGCCACACACACTAACCAGAGAATCAACTAGCTCCCAGATCACCTCGCAAGGACGAGCTACGACTCCTCACTGATCTAGGTATCCCAACTCCCACAAGCTAAGTTAGTTAAGTATATATTTCTGCAGCGTAATGTTACGCAAAACAAAAGGGACCCATCATCCTTTTCATCTCTCCATTATATAGAGTTTTGAAGTCCTTTACTTTCCCAAAATCCCATTTAATTAAATGTTTAATATTTTAATTCATAAAAAAAATCCTCCTCGTACATGTGTCACCCATTCCTTACATTCCTCCATAAATTAAATTCATTAATTAATTATTTATCCCTATTTCCCTCACTCACCTAAAGGAACTCCTAGAATCACTCCTAGGTGTCCCCATATCCCCTTACAAATTTTAATGAGTTTCCCCCTTACTAATTTACTAGTTAAGTTTAAATTAGAAAGTTCTTAAATGCTAGATACCTTACTAAGTTAGACTATCTGCTTTTTCCTTGTGTTTCCCCTTTCTTTTTATGTTTCCCGCTTTTTCCTAGTTTCCTAATTATTTTAGATTTCCCTCTTTTCCCTTTTTATTTAAAGTCAAAAAGGCATGTGTAGAAACTTACCCTTTTTCCCTTTTTCTTTTTAACGAATAAATTTTTAATTAGCATAATATAGTAAAACAATTATTTCCCCTTTTTTAAATTTTATCCCAAAATATTTTTATAAATCAATTTAATTGCTTACCCCCTTCTTGTCACAAGATTAATGAAG